>JZKD02S2227986.1:67269-90247 GCA_000966675.3 Picea glauca
GTATTGTGAAGATTATGCTGGATATTTTACTGTTATTCTGCCATTTCTAGCATTTTATTTTTGTTTTTCATATTATATATATCTGGTATCTTGCATTAAGAAAGACATTTCCAATTCGTCGAAGGAAGAGTATCTTGAGTGGTCGAACTCGATGTACCATTTCTCCACACTCTCGATGAGTGTGCATTGAAATAAACACAATTGGACAGAGTTGTCTCTCAAATAATTGGATGAGCACCATAAGTGGAAGGTAGTCACATGATCGTTTGGGTCTTTGTTAGGCTTGGACTCAAACTTTGGGATGTCCAAAGGCAACTTGGCTAGCATAGGGGGCCAACACAGATCATGACAGATGGGGTCATTTAATAACCTTGTCAAGTCTGGCAAGTGTAGAGTTTCCAGAAACAATGATTTGGGTTGTTGATTGTAACTAGGGAAAAAGGAGCCTGGAGTTTGGTTGGAACCAGGTTGAAAGGAAACGTTAGGTTGCTGTCCAAGGTTTTGGTAATAACCATGGTCATGACCAACATATAGATTCTACGCTTGTTGACATGTCATCGACTAACTACCATAATAGGACGTAAAGGGTCAAGCTTGTGTCTCATTCTATGGATTTTGGGAAGGGTTTCCCCCTGTCGATCTGACGCGCATAGGTGTTGAGCCTTTCTCGGGGTTCCATTTTCTATGGAAGGGGTTTCCCCCTGTCAACATCCCTGAAAAGGGAACTTATCCTTGCCATGGATTCCAAGGTCCTTGTGAGGAAGCAATTCCTAATCCCCCCCCGTGTAAGAATAATACCCTATACAGGATGTTGTTGTCCATAACCAGGTTTTCCCCCGGCCGAGACGACAGCTGATGAAAAATCATTGTTACCAAATGCTTCGAACAAAGAGAATGGTGTCAAGCCTACCAAAATGCTATAAGTAGGAGTTCCTTGACTACCTACTCCAAATGAACTATAGTTTACTTTTGGCCCAATGGAGTGTTGGTGGGCACCACCGAGCAAAGGAGACGAAGGAGGTATATGACCCCCTCCGTAAGGGAAATCATTATAGGGAGTTGAAGTTCCCCCCATTGATCCTTGCAAAGGAGTGTTGGAGCTACCTGCCATGAGATCTAAAGTCTATAGATTAGAGTGGGAAAGGACAGTGCTCATACCAAATCCAGGCATCTCGTATGAGAGCGGAGGGCCTATTGCACTCTAGGTGAACAAAGAAATGATCGTCGCCATAGACAGAATCAAACAATTTCCCGAGGTAGAGGCAGTCGAGACCATAGTGGTCCAAACTGATGACAGTTGGTTAGGAAGCGGAACACCCCCTATAGTGACAGTCGTAGAGGAAATATGAGTATTCCCTGAAGAAGTAGTAGCATTTGTTTCCATCGTTGCTTGTGACACTACCTGATGCTCGTAAGGTTGAACCTGTACAATGATGGACATCAATAGATTAATGATTGGAGGGTTATATGGACCAATACCTTGTGCTCTGAGGTAAAAAATGATTGGTTCCTCCAGAATTGAATGTTCTCCTCTCAAATATTAGTCGAGCATAGTTTCTTGTAACCCGATCGCCTCAAAATACCCTTGTTGGTCTAGTTTTCTCCTTAGCGGTGGTGGGGGTGGCTCGAGATCAACCAATGGAAGGCCCAAAAGCCTTCTATACTGGTGGAGCTCCTGATCCTCCACTCTGAGACAATATCAATGACACACTAGGGATTTCTATAATCATTTTAAAAACCAACACACACTAGAAAAATTTCCTATGAGGTAAGACAAGCATATCACTAGCTAGTTGGAAGAACAGTTACAACAACCAACACTAGAGTAACTTACCGGTGCAAGTGAAAATCGAATACGGCATACTCTGCAAAGCGTGGCCTGATATCTTCCCTAGGTACCGTTGTATGCCCCCACAGTCACCTGTGTAAGTCACTAAGATAAAGGCAACTAGGTTGCTAGCGTGCGAATAGTCACCAGGTGGGTACAGTCAATAGTCGAGTGGACCGCAATGAGTAGGGTATCAATACTGAAACCTATCAAGGGTATCGAAATCAAGTGTTATGAAAGATGACTGAGGACCTCGAATGGATTTGAGAGCCACAAACCTCCCTGGAAAATGCAATCAATGGAATCCCAAGATAAGCCCTTTATATGCATTCCCCACTACGCTCGGTTCGGCTTTGGAGGGGTTATCTCTACTACCTTTCTGCACGTGAGCTCGTGTTTATCCCCTGTGTTGGAGGGGGGTCCCAAATAACTTTCAAGGTTACTGGACTTTCAAGCACTCCCTAGCTCAGAATCTTATGTTTGTTTTTGTAGCCTTGAAGAGTTTCCTTTCCAATCCTAACTCAAGGCTCTAGCCTAGACTACATTGATGGACTCTACAAACACAAAGTCTAATAATTTTTAATTAAGTGTTAATTTTAGTGGTTTTCTTAAGTCAAAAGGAATGGACATGAAACCAATGATTTTCTTTTAAGAGACGAAAGAGAAGAGAATAAGATGAAATTGGAAACAAAACTACTTCTTCTTCACAAAAGATTTGCCAATTTAAACTCTTTCACCAAACTTTTCGTAACTACTTTTCTCAGATCTTTGAAAAGAAATACTTGAAACAAGATTTCGCTCGACTACAAGCTACTTAATTTCCTATGTATTCAAGCAAAGAACTCAAGAAAACTTTACTTTTCCTTAGTAAACAAAACAACTCGCCTAAACTAATTTACCAAACAATCTAATAGAAGATTTTTTTTTATTGTTTTTTGCTTCAAAACAAGAAATTTGAAAATGAATTCTTCTCTTTTCCTCCAAACAAAAAAAGGGGAAAATGACGACAAGACAAGACTAATAAATGGATTTTGGCCCAATCGCAGATCGCAGGGATTCACTGATAATACCAAGAAGACAAATCAAAGCAGACTCACCAACTTGTCTAAAAACCCTATTCAAAGAAAAAACAAGAAATATTTTGTCAAAAGAAAGCTAAATTGAAGTCAAACCTAGGCTACAAACTACTATAATAGAGACCAGTACTAGATCAATAAAACCCCTGAGGAGTGTGACTCCTGATAGGGAAGAGGATGGTTGCCTCTTCTTTTTACAAAAATTTTCTCAACAGGCACGCTACTAACACTTCAACAACCAACGTATGTACGGGGGTTGTCCAAGGGCAGGATGCGTATGCACATGTGTAGGCTCACTACAATCCACGTACACCTCTATAACTCCTCAAAAAAATGAAAAAACAATAGTCCAACACAGGCAGGGAGTACTGGTATGGAAGACTAGCATCCCTTAAAGACACAGAAGCTTACAGAAACTCAGAAAGCAGTGAATAAACTGATTCAAAGTACCCAAAAAGAAATATCCCCAATGACCCTAGAGGCATACCTAGTATGGTCACTAATTCTTCTATAGGGGGGAAACCCCTCTACGGACTACACAAAGGGTCTAAAGTGTATGCAAAGCTAACCATCTACAGTCTCCTACTTTTTATCACTATCCCAACATTACCCCACCATCATACATAAAAGACAAGAGAGAGGGATCCGGTAGCCCTACCTTAAAATCTGCATCCGGTGTCGATCCCTTTGCACTTGGCTGTTTCGTAACTGCAAATATCCTCCCAAGGCTGACCTACATTCACCAAAAGACAAACAAGAAACTACAAGCATGCATTCGACATATGGATTATTGGGTTAAACATCATAAACAAGAAATGTAAACAAATCATATAAGTTTAAGACATCATTTGGAGGGATGAAAAAAGTACTTCTTTATATTAATGTCACTAAATTAGCTTACAACATGAGACCGACACTTCTCCTTGAACTTGGTCCTGGGCTCCTGTTCACCATGCACCAACTGCTTCCACGTATTCTTCTCCTCTTTAGTTCTCTCTCAGGGAAATAGTAAGGGATTTGCAATTGGAGCAAAGGGGGATTGATAAAATGGGCAGAGTTTCATTTCTCTCGTTCTTCTCGTTTCAATAGGACCCTGACCCCTTCTTTTATAGGCCAAAATGGATAATAACGGTTGGGGTGACTGGCTATGGGCAGTCAAACAATTAAGTAGCGGCTCAAAAACAAGTATCCTATGCAAATTTCCACATTTCGTGATATTCTATGAGTGTACGCAGGTTGTAATGGATCAACAAGCGTGTGTACACATGCAGTAATGGTGCAGGGCACGTACACCTTCAAAATGATGGTTTTCAGAAGAGTTGTTCAATAATGGATTGAAAAATATATCAAGTTAGATGGCATGATGCCAGGTATGCATGTCACGTGCAATTTAGGGTTATAACAATGAGTATTCCTCCAGAAAGTTCATATATTTTTGTGCCCAACATGGCATTAGAGGATATATGAATGTACCATACAACACCCAATAGAACGGGGTTGAGAGGAAGAACCGGGATATTACCGGTGCAACGAGATCCATGTTGCATGATCAGAGTTTACCTTTGCACTTATGGGCAGAGGTGAGTGCTACTTTAATTTGCCTATAGAACAGGAGCCCCCACAAGATATTGGGGAAGATGGATCTTGAGGAGGCCTTCACTGGAAGGAGGCCCGATGTCGAACACATCAGGATCTTTGGGTGCTTGACCTTTTCTCATGTCCCCTCAGAGAGGAGTATAAATCTAGACCCCATAGCCCAACAGGGGATTCTAGTTGGATATTCAGAGGTGTCCAAAGCCTATCGCATCTACATTCCACCACTTAGGAGAGTGGTGGTGAGAAAATATGTCGGAATTGAGGAGGATAGGGATTTTTAGAGATCTCTTGAGTCGTGAGTTAGAGTTGAGAATGATGCAGAGGCATCGATTGATGTCTCAAAGGGAGAACAACCTCAGGTTTCAGGTACACCAGTATCAAGGGTGAAAAAGTCACCATGCACAACTTCAGGGTCATAGTTAGTGCATGTTCAGTCAAAGGGGGCACTGACTTCAGGTTCTTAGAGTGTTGAGATGAGTCTTGAGGTAGTCACTCTTGGGAAGAGAGACCATACTTCATCGTCGACCACTTCAGGGAAGAGGAGACATAGATAGTTTCAAAATACCTTGAATGAGGCCAGAGAGAATATAGGGTAGCCCAAGATCTAGATCAGAGATAACAGACCTCTAGTTATATTTGTAGCATATTTGGCACTAGTGACGAGTATCAAGGATACTACGCCATAGACTTTTGTGCAAGAACTGGACCATCAGTTCTGGAGAGAGGACAACATAGAGGAGTATGAATCCATTGTGCACAATGATCTTTGGGAGGTGGTTTTGAGGCCAGTGGGGAAGTCAGTTGTGACTTCCAGGTGGTTGTACAAAACCAGGTATGCTGCACATGGAAGCATAGAAAAACAAAAGGCCCATTTTGTGGTGTGAAGCTTCTCTCAGATTGAGGGAGTCGATTATGATGAGACATTCACACTAGTTGCGAGATACACCTCCATCAAGAGTACCATTTCCATAGTAGTAGATATGGGTTGGAGAATTCACCAGATGGATGTGAAGACCGCATTACTAAATGGATTTATTGATGAGTAGGTGTACATAGAGCATCCACAATGGTTTGAGGTGAATGAGAGGGAGACTCATGTGTTTCTTTTGAGAAAGGCACTTTATCGTCTGAAGCAATCTCCTCGAGCTTCGTATTCATGCATAGACACACACTTGCTTCAGATGGGATTCGAGAAGAGTGATGTTGATCCTAGCCTCTATTACATCATTAGAGGTGAGGACACACTCATTCTCATTTTATATGTTGATGACTTGTTCATCACTAGAGCCAAGGATATCATAGATGAGTGCAATATGGTACATGCATTGGAGTTTGAGATGAGTGATATTGAATTTATGCATTACTTTTTGGGTATGGAGGTATAGCAGGAGGAGGGTCACATATTTCTCAAGCAGGGGAAGTATGCAACAAATATTTTGAGCAGATTTCAGATGGAAGACTGTAGACCCATGTATACACCCATGATTACCAGCTAGAAGAAGCTTAGTGCTTCATATATCCAATTGGTAGATGCCACAATTTACAGGAATTTGATCGGTTACTCATGTATCTGGTTAATACCAGACCATATATTTGTTTTTCCATGAACACTCTCAACCAACATATGGTAGAGCCGAGGAGTGTTCACATGATTGGGGAAAAACATATTTTGAGGTACATTATTGGGATAGTTGATTATGGTATAGAATATATAAGAGGATATGGAGTCAGTTTGGTTGGCTACACAGACTCAGACTGGGCAGGATGTGCTACTAACAGAAAAAGAACCTCAGGGTGTTGCTTTGGTTTGGGGTCAAGACTTGTTTATTGGTGCAACCGGAATCAGAAGTCACTTGCTTTAAGTTTGAATGAGGCGAAGTACATGGCGGCTAGTCAGGCCAATTGCAAGTCCATTTGGCTTCGTAAGATATTGGTTGGATTATTTGGTTAGGAGATGCCACCGAATGTCATTCACTATGATAATCAGAGTTGTATCAAACTCTCTGAGAGTCCATTGTTTCATGACCTTTCAAAGCATATTGAGATCAGGTATCACTTCATCCATGATTGGGTTTAGAGAGGCACATTTCAGTTGCATTATATATCAACTGACGACCAGGTTTCAGATATACTCACAAAGGCCCTGCCAAGGGGAAAACATGTCTACTTCAGAGACAATATGGGCTTGGTGAGGAACACCTTCCTTGGTAAAAGGGAGTGTTGAGATTATGTACCTTGGGAGGTGTTCCCCATGTGTTTTTACTCTCCTAAACACATGTGGGAAGTACTATGTACTTTTTCCCTTGTACTTTATGTCTAATTTAACTTTGACTTAGGAGTTTTAAGTCAAAAGTTAAATTTTGTCATTTATTCCTAAAATGACTATTAATTCACTTTGTGGATGAATTAAAGACATAAAGTGAACTTAGGGAACTTAACCCAAAGTGGGATTTTGAGTGAGATTATTTTGGAGATATCTGAACCTTTGATTAGATGGGAGATGAGATGATCTCATCCATCCATATCTTAGGTTTCCTTATGGAGGTTCAAGAGGGGTGCAAAGGTTGAAGGACAACTCATTCACTCATTTTCTCACTTTTAGAGTTTGAGAGAGAGATTGGAGATGAGGTTTGAAGCACTAGGTGAGGCTAGCTTGGGCACATGCTTTCATGGAGAGAGGCATCTAGATTGGAGCCTTGTTTATTTACTGAGGAGCTTCCAGTGTTGAGGAGGGCGCATCAACAGTGAGGAAGTGTTACACCTGTCAAATTGAAATGGGATTAGTTTTAGAGGGAGGCCACACACCAATGCCATATTATTGTGGAGGGTTTTTCCATTCAGAGCTCACAGTTTGCATCTGTAATAGATTCAATGGATTTGGGAACATTTATGAGGGGTTTACCTTCCTAGGGGTCACCTGCTACATTTGGACTTGTGTTTTAGCTTGGAACAAGATGCTATTGTACCAGGTTCATATATATTTTGTACTTGTTGAATTCCACCATCTATTCTCCTCATATATAGACATATATTCCAAATTGGTTTTCCTCGGGGGGGTTTTATCTAGGGTCATGTTGACCAAAAATACCCATGTACAAATTTATGTGTGTTAGTCTTTTAGATCTTCTTATTTTCAGCTGTAGAGATATCTAGGTGTGTTGTAGTTATTTTGGTATGCATGTGCTAACTCTTGGTTACTAAAACTACATGCTAGAGCACCTAAAATTGCAAATACAGCCGTAACAAATCAGCAAGAAGTCATCGAACAATTTGTTTTCCTAAAACAACAACAAACCCTTGTTAGACAGTTGAAACTTAGATCCAATTTGAGGTCAAAGACAGAACCAGTTGGTTGCTTGATAGGACCTGGAAAATCTTCATCATTTGCATTGGATTCATGAGCCAAACCATAGTCTCATTAGACACTTTGGATTTGATATCCCACGATTGGCCTATGCATGAAAATTATCAAGAGGTTAGGAATGGGTTCTATCCATACCTATGCACAATTGTTTCCTGTTTGTATTGGTAGCATGATTTATGGTCTATTTTGAACACTTGAAGGCTCACTTTGTTGCATTGAGTTTGTCCCCTCTCCATTCATTCTTTGAAGAATTATCACTTGTTGGGTTTGGGTTGAGCTCAGGCTAATTATCTTGTTCCTATACCCAACAAGTTTGTACTTAGAAGGAAATTTCATAGAATACCATACCATATCTATAGATTCTAATAGCACTAGTTACATAGATAGAAGTAACGGTATTCTATCATTATAAGATAATGAACACAACGAGACAAGTTAGACATGTTTTTTAATTTTATTTTTAAATACTAACAGGATGTCGGACTTCCGAAGTTCTCTGCGATGTTTCCCTCATTGGTGATATAACATGAATGTCAGATATTGGCACCAGTCCTGCAACATCCTATGGAATCTCATGTGCGACGTACCAGCATCTCTTGTGTGATGTTAATTGTGGGCTTGGATAGTGAAAGTAAACATGAAACGTGTCCACTAGAAACATGGCACCAATGATGTCCTATGGCATCTCATGTGTGGCATTCCATCTTTGCATGTATGACTTCCTGAATGTCTCTGTTGCGACATCCTGTGGCATCTCAAGTGCGACGTTTCATCGTCTCTTATGCAACGTTAATTGTGGGAATGGACAGTAAAAGTAGACGTGACACATGTCCACTAGAAACATGGAAACAATGATGATATCTATAATATTGATATAGTGAAGTCATGCGAAACGAAATTTGGGGTGGGGGTGATGTTTTTCATTCTCCCAAAAATATAAAATGACAACTACTACCAACATGTCATTGGAAAATGACCCAAATGTTCTAGTGTGAAAAGAGGAAAGCAATAGATCTCGAGAGTAGCACATGCATATTCTTGGGATATCTTGATGGTGTAAAGGGTTATTGGTTGATTTATCCCTAAACAAAAAAGCTCATTATTGAGCGAAGTGTCCATTTTGAGTAAAGTCCCTTGCATGCACCATTGGAGCCACATGTAGATACCTATGCACTTTCTCCTGCACCAAACATAAAATATGATGAGTCCACTCATTTAGATCATGGTTCATATTTGAGCTCTGAATCTAATTCAGAAGATGATGATCATGTCATTGATGAGCCATAATACATTCCCAAGTGGGAATAAACCACCCTACAGGAAACAAGTGACCTTGTGGGGGATCCAACAGATTAAAGGTGGATGAGGTCCCATTTTGAGGATCCTCCTCATTCACTCGTAACTACTGAACCAACAATTCCCATGCATTGCTACATGGTTCTAGTTTAGACCCACAGACCTATGCAAACGGAGCAGAGAATTCCTTCTAGGATTCCACTATTGAGGAGGAGTACAACTCTCTTCTTAACAAACAAACTTGGGATATGGTTCCCCTTCTTTCATAAAGGAATATTTTCAGATCCAGATGGGTCTAGACGACCAAGAAGGAAGTATATGGAAAGGTGAGCAGGTACAAGGCAAGAATGGTTACCAAATGTTTTCAATAGATCCACATGATAGACTATAACGAGATCTTTTCTCCAGTAGAAAAGATGCACTCCATTCAACCAGCCCTTGACATTTTTATAGATAGGGGGTGGGAATTTCACTAGATGGATGTGAATAATTCATTTATTCATGGGTATATCTCATAGGATATTTAAATGGAGCATCCTCAAGGGTTCATATAGAGATCATCCTTAGTATGTTGACTGAAAAAGTCACAATATGGCCTCAAGAAAGCTCCTAAAGCATGGTATTCGAAGACAAATGCTTATTTGTTTTCTCAACATTTTTTTAGATGTAAACCAGATACAAATATATACATTTTGAGAACCTTAGACTCCTTGTTGATCCTATTTATATATGTTGATGACCTCTTGATCACAAGAAGTCTGTCCTCATAAATTGTTGCAATCAAAGACATTTTGCATGAAAGGTTTTCTATGACAGACATGGATCCACTGTGTTGGAAATATTGTTTTCATTGATTTCAAATATAGGGGGAGCCTATAGATGTCCAAGATCAATATTACAAGCATAGAAGATGTCCAAGATAAATATTGCAAGATGGATATTGTTGAAAGCATTATTTTTGGATTTATGATGATCAGTTTGGATACCATATATTTGAATGAATTTTTACCCTACATACCTAGCTCAAATGGGAGAAAAATTTATATGGTTTGAAATATTATTCAAATACCTTTCCAACAGTATATGGCATTCCCTCTAACTCCCTAGGAATCAAAAGATATGAATTTTTTCGTCTGATAACCCAACCACAAAAATTAGGTTTCCTCAGCCAGTCTTTACAGGTCGGCCCTGAAAGAGGGGATATAATTACTATAAATACATGATCTATGCACATTTATAGTGAGACAAAGTAAGAGATAAAGTACGAGGTATGTAGAAGTGATATGAGGTGTGCTTAAGGATCTGGGGTGTATTTTTGGGATGGAAGAGTATAAGAGATGTTTGAAGAATTTTCTTGAGAGTTTCTTGTTCTTAAGGTGCACTATGAGACGGATACAGGGGATCAAATTTTGCTCAAAAATCAAAGTTCTCATAATCACTTCAAAATGGACATGTGTGTTGGCCTCATCGTTATGAACCCAACATAACTTGAATGGGCTCAAATGGACGTCGTATGAGAAAGATATCCCATTTTGTTTGTTTTCCCAAACAAGCAAAATTTTGTTGACTATGTAGTCCTTATAGTCCATACAGTGTTGACGTGGAAGATGACAATATAGTCTGTGCGACTATATAGTGATGTGGAAGAGTGTTGAGTTGGCATGCTGACAGGGAAGTTTTTGGAATATGTGGGAGAATCATATTTTGACGTGTCATTGTTATGGGAGAATGTAATGGTGCCACGTGGCCTAGTCATGGGCTTCCACGTGACACCCCTGTAGTGGTTGGATGTGGTAAAAATTTTTAATGACTACATAGGAGTCAAACCCATGACATCCAAGTGTGGGGGAGAGATTTGGCAGGGTCAGGCTACCCGCCCTCCCACGGTGGTTCTTACACCATAATGTTTAAATTATTTAATTGAATTGAATCAAAATTTTGGTTGGAGGATAAAAGGGTCAGGGCTAGGCCCCAACCCATGGTCCTTTTGCATGCACATGACCATAAACCTTTGGCACATTGTTGGAAGCAGGCCAAGGTGGAAAGAAAGGTGATTTTGGGAAAGAAGGCATGCACGAGGAAAGTGACAACTGGAAGGAAAATCACCACGTGTGCATGCATGGAACACCTAAAGATGGTAGGATTAGGGTTTTTGTAATGTATTGTAATGGATGAAGAGCCAGAAGTATATAAATAGAGATACCTAGGTCTCAAAGAGAGAGATGAGTCGTATTTTATAGAGATAATTGTTGTAGCAAGTCGATATGTAACATCTTGTTGTATGACCTAATTTTGTAAGCGGTTGAGCTAGAGAGGACAGAGGAGGGTAGATCTTGAGGGTTAGATCGAATGTTGATGAGCCTGGTGCGATATAGTCTGCCTCACATAGATCTTACCCAACTGAGAAGAGTTGTAAGTGCATGGCATTGTAGTGATCGAACGACTATAATAAAAGAGATGAGAGCCAAATATTTGTCAACATAGCCCAAGGGGGGTTGAACCACAGTAATACCTATGTTATGTGATTGAATACATGTATGTCTTTATTGTCTTTCAATAGCTATTGTTAAGCTAAATGAATGAGTCATTATATTTCCTGCATAAATCGTAATAACAATGTATTGTGTTAATAAGTTAAAGTAGTACTCTCATTACATAGTTATCAGATCTCTCACTCAATCATAGGCTACAAACACATGAGTCTTGCAACCACCCATTAAGACTATCTCGGGTGAGATGACACAATGCACTCTGTGTGTTGTGTTTCCTTCTGGTTTACCAAGAGGGTCAATAGTTTTAGAGGCTTTGTTGGAAACACGAACATACATGAACCTTGGGTCACTCAATACGAGCTCAGATAGGACATAAGAAAGCCAAAAAATGGTTATGTTGTCGTTGGTAGGAACATAAGGGGATTGAGTAGATGAGATATGTTGAAGATATGTTAAAAGATACATAAGATCAAGAAAAAAAGAAATGAACCACTAGAAGGGGATGATGATACCGTGGAATACCACAAAATCATAGATTGAAAGCTGGCTAAGGACAAAATATCTAGAGTTTTCACAAAAAGATAATAGAAACCCTAGAATAACACCTCGCAAATATCTTGAGAAATATGTCTTTACTAATTTGCATGAAATCATTTTCTATGATTTTCCACACTTATTGCAAAAGTGGATACTAATTTTGAAGGATAATCATGCAACGAATCGGATCTAATAGCTAGATTGGACCCTCATACAGATCGAGCAGTTACAACAAGTGAACAACAAATTCACGCACACAGTCGATTTTTGGCTCGACAGTATTGTGGCAGGATTTATAACATAGTTTGCAGTATATACATCGAAGTTGTACAAAGAAGCAGAACAATAGTTCCTACGAGGACATCAAGGAAGGTACATTATATTGTTGTATACTTCTATCAAGATACTTTTATACAACAAAGGTGTAATGACAATGGATTCAGACAACTAAACTTCCCTGCGTGCATGGGGGAAGGGTGGAACCATTGGACAAGATCATGATGGATGATGACCGGATCAAGTGGATCCTGGCAAAAAATGGAAAGATGCATAGTGGATTACCCTACCAATACAAGATGAATACTAAGAAGATAGTCGTAGCTGCGAGGGAAGTCTTGGAAAGTGACGAGGAAGAGGTAGAGGATCTTCGGGTTGTGGAGCATATTGAGTAAATCACGTGTGCAACATATGAGAGGAAGACAAGATGTCTAAGAATAGGAAGAGAAGGAATCGATCCTATCCATATTAATGTTAGTGTGGAACCCACAAACCCATGTGCGACTAATACACCAAAGAGAACACCACCATTCAGACAAACGAAGTTTAGAATAAGTTAGACAATAGGGATTACATCGACACAAGGAACAACAACTGGAGGAGCCAGTTCAGGTAGCACTAGTCAAGTATCTACACCGTGTGAAGGTAGTAGTTCAGCGTTCAGAATGGCAAGACACGATCTCACCATTAGGTTACCAAAATTCAAAGGCAAAGAAACAAAAGACCCTGAGAAACATTTGTTCATTTATGCAAAGATCTGGGAAGCAAAACAGATCACGGATGAAGATACCAAACTAGCGCAGTTAGCTATTATGATCAGATACTACGCACTAGACTGGCACATGGGTCTAGATGCAAATAGTTCACCTGGGATGACAAGGACACCGACATACATTAATAATTTATTGATTAATGATTTCCATAAGATGAGCTAAGAGGATCAATACATGAATGAGATGGTAGAAATCTGACAGAAACCAGGAGAATCTATTTGGGAAATTGACCAACGATTTAAGCATTTAAAAAGGGAATTTGAAATATCTTATGATCAATATGTAGCATCAACACATGTTCATCAATTCAATACTACCACACTTAAAATATCCATTGTGACAATATAATTTCCAAATGTAGGCAAAGGCTTTGCAGGCATCCCTACAACTATCGAACAACTGAAGGAAGACCTAAAGAACTTAAAATTCCAACTAAACTAGAATAAGAGTAAAGACAAATGAGAATCCATTTGGTGTACTACATGTAGGATGGAAGGGAACCACAAGAATGAATTCTCAACATTTGCGTAGTATATTGCGGAAGGAATTACAAATCTGTTATCGACAGGAGGACTATGGTGTGAAATTTGCAAGAAACCGGGTCACAACCCATATCACTACCCAATGATGCAGAAATACCAGACAATCCCAACAAGTTCATATTGCAACTTTTGCAAGTCAGTGGGGCATGATGAAAAACATTGTAGAACTATGGATTTGATGCAATAGAGGAAATAATATGCATATAGAGTGCAGGTAGAAATTATGGTAGGGAAAGCCCCACCTCCATTTAACCAATTTCCATCCTCATAAAAAACTATGCAACAATAGTATAATACTACACAACAACCATATAATACCATGAAACCACAGTAAAACATGAGACAACCCCAGTACAATACCACGTAGTATAATCAGGCACCTCAGTATAACGCATTGAGAGGAGATCGAGTGGGCTATAGAGGAGGGAGACAAGCGAAAGGAGGTTTTGGAAGGGGTAGAGGACCAGTGGTATGCCACAATTTTCAAATACCAGGACATTATACAAGAGAATGTTCACTTCCACCAACAACTTGTATGTATTGTCACGCATCGGACCAGGATACGGAAGAATGTCTGACATTATTAGTAAAGATCTAGGAAAAGAGGAACCAAAACAACCAGAATGTTCAGTGGATCTCAGTCGAAGAAAGGGATGAAGGATGGAACATCAACATAGTTACCCATGAAGGAGCTAAAACAGGGAACGACGTAGATCGACAGGAACCAGTACAACACCAGTGGGTAAAAAAGAACGCCAAACCAAGGAATCATTTCGATGCACAGAAGGAGAAGGAGATATTTAAGCAAGCCTGACAAGAATTTCAAAAGGAGGACATTGCATCCACTTCAACTGTGCAACAAGGCAAGGAAGCACTAGAGTACGAGATGCCTCCATTATTGGATCATACCAACAATATTCAATCTATGGGAAAAGCAAGTACAATCAAAGGATTTTTGCAATCATGTGTAAAAGTATTAAATGATCCATCATCTATCAAAATATTGAAAAATATACTAGAAAATTGTATCATCGAGACAGAAGGAAAACTAGAACCAAAATTAGTCAATCACCTACATACAAGGAGAAGAACAAGTAGGGAGTTCAGACTGAATTCCAACATCAGATATTTCAACATGGGGGATATCATACTGGATCTATGATCTGAAGTTAATGTATTACCAAAGAAAAGATGGCAACGCATGGGAGAACCCACATTAGTATATTCACCTAACCAACTAAAACTAGTAAACCAACATAGAGTCCTACCAATTGGTAGACTGAAAGGAGTGACAGTAGACCTGGATGGAGTGTGCACTAAAGTAGATTTTGAGGTCATTGAAATAGTGAACGACACAACACCATATCGACCATTGCTTGGTTTGGATTGGGTGTTTGATAACCAGGCCATAATCAATCTAAAGACCAAAAAAATGACATTTGAGTCATATGAATACAAGGTCATTTTTCCATTAGACCCGTTAGAAGGGGAAAGGCTTGTATAACCTACTTTCTTAGACTTAGAGGAAATTACCCAATTGTATAGAAAAAATGTGCGCGGTGAGGATTAGGTAAACCCAAATGTAGATGGGATACTCAATTGGTGGAGCATTACTTCATGTATGACAGAGTTAGATACCGTCTTAGAGAACTGGAAACAAAGGCTACATGAAGTTTCTACGATAAGATGTGCACGAATAGACTGTGCAGTAAGATGGGTAGGCACAAAGATAAGGGAACCACCCAGTTTCCATGGAGTAAATGATCTAGAAATATTCTTGGCACAGTATGATGATGATGTTTCCGAGAATCAAAGACTCTTAGCACTTGATATAGAACTCAATGCCACACCTGCAATATGGTGGGGTTCACACAAAGAGACAATCACAAATTGGTACAAATCTAAGTGGTTACTGCGCATAAGGTTCGGTGCAGAAAAGAAAGACAAAAAGAAGCAGAAGTATGATGGAAAGGGGGCACATAACACTTGAAAAAGTGTAGAACGCTGTGGAAATTGACACCCCAAAAGGAATGGCCCCATTTTTTATACACACCCTAGAGGGAATTCCAGCAAACTAGTATACAAACCAGGAACTACATAGAGGAACTAAGCAAAGGAACTGTGACCTGGATGGTATTACAACATAATTTACAGTCACTTTCTCAGTCGAGCATGAGAACCCCAACATAGACACAAATCTAGAAAATATAAGAGGGGCGATATTCATGAAGGAACTAGAAGTCGATCTCATAACATAAGAGTGTTGTACAATTGAGAAGGGCGGGGGGTGAATCAGTTGTTATCGAGTTTAAGAAATTATGCTTATTTTAAACTCTTTTCAGAGCACTGAATGAAAATCACAATAAAGAAGGGAAATAAGCAATAGAATATTTGACATCATTCACACATATAAAATATACAGAGACAGATATTTCCTAAGGAAACCCATAAAGGGTAAAAACCTATTCTTCTTTATATGATAAGTAATATTTACATTCTGTACATTATCATACTTATGAGAACCAACTCATAATGAGGCTACAACCTCTGTTTTGCAAGCTGCAACTTGTTGAGAGCACTAACTCTCTGTTTTCTCTAGCACCTACTAGAAGGAAGCACCAACTCCCTGGTTTCTCTAGCACCCACTAGAAGGAAGTAACAACTCCCTAAGTGTTCCATCACCAACTTTCAGTCACACAGGCACCAACCTGTATAACAAAGAACAACAGTTCTCCCTTGCACCACCTTGCCACCCTGGTTTCTCTGGCTGCAACCAGATGGAAGCTACAACTCCTTGTGTTCAAGCACCCACTTGAACTTCTGAGGACAACAATTCTCTCTGGCACCTCCCTACCACCCTGAAATATAAATCTTTGATACTAAAACTTATTACAGTGATATAATGTTCATCAATGGCTTACCAGTCTCATCATTGTTCTGCTACACTGCTCTACTCTCCTGTATCAGTGTCTCTCTGCCTTCATCTTCTTGTGCTTTCTGATCTTTTGCTCTTCTCTACAAGTGCACCTCATCCTTCTTTTACTGTCTCAGCTATGCATCTCTGTTCTTTTCTTCTGCTATGCTTTAGGCTCTGCGTCTTATTTTGATTCTCGGAATTACACCTCTTCTGTGTATTTCAGCTCCTGCCCACAGCATCCATTTCCCCATGTGTGATTCCTCTCTACAACAGCACTCATATCTTCTTTGTTCTGCATTCTTATAGTCTCTGTGCACCTTATGCATACCATATGCGCAATGCTACTGAATGCTCTTCATGTCGAATGCTCTACCTGATCATCATTGTAACTCTTCAGCTTCTCTGGCTATTAAACCCATGTGTCCATCATCACTGAGTGTTATGCTGAGATTCCTTAGCCTATTTACTAGTCAAGACTCTTCATCTTCTCTGTCACAGTCGAGCTCATCCCCTCTGTTACAGTTACAGGCTTCAACACTCTTCCATCTGTCAATTGCCTCTTTGACAGTCTTTATTGCACTGGAAGATTCCTTGAGACTCTTTATCTTCTCTGGTGATCACCCTGAATTCTCTTCCAGTCCTCTGGCAGAAACAATCAATCGTGTCTAGTAGTTACACTTTGAACCTCCAAAAACCGTATCAACAACTGAATTTCCACTGATCGATTAACTGTGAAGAGAAACAATAGCCCTTTGATCATATTCCTTATTAAACTACACCGTTGGATTATAAATGATGGGTCTCGCGCTTATTTCATCATTTCGCAATTCGGCATTTTGGCATTTTGGCATTCCTATGGTGAAGAGTTATCTTGACACTTGACTCCTCCAACTCTCGGTATCCAAAACTCCACTTGGTGTGCTTGTTTTGGGATTTTTGTCATTTTTCATTTTGGCACTTCGAGACTCCTGTGATGAAGAGTCTCAACTCTTGACTCCTCCAACTCCCGGTATCTAAAACTTTGTTTGATGTGCCTATTTCAGGATTTTCGGTGTTTCACATTTCGACACTTCGGGACTCCTGTGATGAAGAGTCTTGAATATTGACTCCTCCAACTCCCAGTATCCAAAACTCTTGTTGATGTGCCTGTTTCGGGATTTTGGCACTTCGGGACTCCTGTGATGAAGATTCTTGACTCTTGACTCCTCCAACTCCCGATATTCGAAAATCTGGTTGATGTGACTATTTCAGGATTTTGAGGTTTTGCATTTTGCAAGTTCTTACCATGAGTTTCTTCTTTGACTCCTCCAGCTCTCGGTATTCGAAACTCTGAAATGGAGTCTTTGTTTCTAATACCCAAAATGGAATTTATCTTTTGATATTTCCATGAGATCATTGTTGTGCTGTTGGTCGTGATCTTTTCCATCAATGAAAAACAAGCATACTATGCACTCTGCGTGCACCTCTACACTATCTCTTCTAGTCTTCATGGGCTTGCTCTACTGCATCTTACCAAAATACTTATGGTGCTCGCTTGGCACATTATACCTGTACTCAAGCCATCATCTCTATTGTACTTTCCTTCAATGACAAGCATACGCTGCCTGTAAAACATGCCAACAATCTCCCCCTTTGGCATTGATGGCAACAAAGGCACCTAGACCTGTTCTTTTCCCCCCCTTTGACATCAATGTGAAAGAAAACACGTTCCCCCTGAGCTGTTGCAGTATTTTTTGGAGGTATCAGATATTCAATCAATACAAACTCCCCCTAACAGGATGGACTCTCTTAGGTGTGAGACAGGATGACACCCATCTTCTATCAAAGATATTCAAATGGTGTCTTGGCTAAGGGTTTAGTAAAGATGTGACACAGGACCTTATTCTCTTCTCGGCCCGAAGAACTCAAAGGTTCTCCTAATTCCCTATCGGGAATCTTCCTACCCACAGATTCTCTTCGTCACGCGATCCCCTTCCTTAACTTCTTGGAGGATTGGGACTTGCGACTTCACGAGTCCAATAGTCGAGAACTACACCCTCGGATCTCCGAGATCCGATGTGTCAGTCAACTCGCCGACTTTTCGTGAGGGATTTCTCTATTCGTGACCTTGGTACTCGCGATACCAAACTTGTGGTTCTCCAACCTCCGATACCCGAGGCACCAAAACTCCGATGTGCATGTGTGACTTGACCCATCCACACCCGTCACTTCAATCGAGACTTCCGTGCTATCGCGATCTCACCCCCCGTGACTTCGCTACTCGCGAGGTTTAATAACTTCCATGTCAACTCCCGAGGTCTAAGGTGCCGAGACTCGCGACCTCTCTCCCTCATGACTTTGCTTCTCATGAGTTCGAATAACTTCTGCGTCGACTCCCGATGTCCGAGATGCCGAAACTCGCGACCTCGTTCCCTCATGACTTCTTGATTTCCGTGGCCAAGTTCTCAAGCCTTTTCTCACGAGGCTTTGATGCATGATCCCATGTGTGGATCCAACGGTCCTCCCATGATCCGGATCCAACGGCTGTCCTTCTACTCGCTCCTCGTGTCCTCATGACTTTGAATACCCAATACTTGGGCGTTCACCCTGCGAACTCCCGAGTTCGCGAGATCTCTCGATCTCTGACACCTATCCTCTTCAAATAGACGGCTCACATCCTCCTCGTCACTTCATCGCTTCGTGTCCTCACGCCTCACGATGTTTAACACCAATTTTGCAACCCTTCCGCTTACGATTTCCCAAGATGCGAGGTGCCACCTGTCCACTTACCAACTCCTATGGATCCACACTATCCTTGGAGTAGTCGATATATCACTTCTCGCAATCTCGCAACTCTCCTTACCAAACTTAGGACACTTTCCTCACAAGGTCCCGATAGGCGATCTCGTGAACAATCCAACGGCCCTGACCGACTTGGATCAATGGTGCTACCCCTCCTGAGCTTGGAATCCTCTCCACTCCTGCACTGTAACTACCTTGCACCTCTAGGAGATCCAACGACTCTCGAAACTTCATGAAATTTCTTCCAAAGATTTCGTTTGTCCGTTCTCCCCTTGAGGATTCTGCAAAATAAAGAAGTGTCTCTCCACGAGACTTATTTGTTCGCTCGTCAACCTGCGACGCTTTCCTCTGACTTCCAACAAAAACTTCCCTGCACTTAGCCTTCAGGGAGCTCAAATGTCTATTCCTCCGGATCTTTTTCCACTCTGATTCTTTCAGAGGGACTTGCATGCGCTCCTTGCGACAATCATTCAACAACTCCCAAGTGTTGAATCCCTTCGACTCTGTGCAACTCCTACAGCGGCAGTCCTTGATTTCCTTTGCTCAAATTCACAACTGAGACTTCTTCTTCAGCCTGTGCACTCCTTGCACGGCTTCAACAACCCACTCCCACTTCTAGGTTAATGAGAACAATGCTTGCTCCTCTCTTCTCCTGGGTTGATAATATTACAATGCACAATGAGGGTGTCTATATCCATTTTCCCTCTCGAACTCTAAACTATCAAATCTAGACTTAAAATCCTATCTACCAGCATTAACTCTAGTAAATGCCTCCTATCTACCAAAGGACGAGATATTAAAGGCTCAAGGTCCAATACAATACACAAATACGCCTTCATAAATGGTTCATTAAAGACTTGTGCTACAATCCCAAAGCACTTCAAAAACTTGGGTTTGTTTATCCAGCTGATATCCGCTTGATGTGTTGGCTCGCTTGATGAGTTGGCGATGCTCCTGCATCATACTCCTCGACTTGAAAACTTTCATGGGCTCCTGTCCATGAGCTCCTGCACGGTCTGTCCATGCTTTTGTATTTCTGCTTCAATCTCCTAGCCAACATCTTTCACTGGGTGGTTCTTCCATTTGACCAGATACTCGAAGTATTGCTTTCGCCTGGTCTTTTTTCTCACTCTCTTGTCAAGTATACGCTCCATCTGTGGCTTTTCTGTAATCGACATCTGCTTCTGCCACTGGATTTCTGGTTGTTCATCACTTCCAGCTCCTATTTCTTCAGTCTTATATGGATATAAGTCTGAGACAATAAATGTCGGAGATATTCCGATCTCATCCGGCAACTCAATCTCATAAGCATTTTCTCCTAATTTCTTTAGGACTCTACATGGCCCAATTTTCTTCATTTTTATCTTATGATATGTTCCCCTTGGGAACCTTTCCTTCCTCATATGTGCCAGAACTAGATCACCAACCTTGAATTGAAGTTGTCTCCGATGTTGATCTGCTCTGCGCTTATATTCCTGGTTTGATTCCAGAAATCGCTCCTTCACCCTGCTATGAAGTTCTTTCATCGCCTCTACGAATTCTTCAGCACTTGCACTCTTAGTTATTATCTGCTCTGAATTCCTCAGTTCATATACTCCTCTTGGCTGCCTGCCATATACAATCTCAAATCGAATTTTTCCTGTGCTCCTGTTCACTGAGTCATTGTACGCAAACTTTGCTTGTGGCAACACATTGTCCCAACTGTTGTGGTGCTCTGTTACCAAGCTTCTTAATAAGTCTCCCAGACTTCTATTTACCACTTTTGTTTACCCATCCGTCTGAAGATGATAGGCAGAACTAAACATCAAGTTAGTTCCCATATTCTTCCAGAGTGTCCTCCAGAAATGTCCAATGAACTTCATATCCCTGTCCAATACTATACTTCTGGGTAACCCATGAAGTCTAACGATCTCCTTGAAAAACAAATTTGTGATATGAGTCACATCGTTGGTCTTCTGGCATGGGATAAAATGTGCCATTTTGGAAAACCTGTCAGCCACCACAAAGATAGAATCATGTCCTCTTTGCGTCCTAGGCAATCCTAATACAAAATCCATGTTGATATCATCCCACAACCTCTCTGCTATGGGTAATGATTGATAGAATCCTGCATTCTGCTTCCTGCCCTTTGAATGCTGGCAAATTCTACATCTGTCGACAAAATTTTTGACTTCCGACCACATCCCTGGCCAAAAGTATGCTTCGCTCATCTTTGCAAATGTTTTTTCGTGGCCAAAATGCCCTGCCAATCCTCCTCTGTGCTTCTCTTTTAGCATATTATCCCTCATGGAGCAATTTGGAATGCATAACTGATTTCCCCTGAACAACAGTCCATCCTGGATCATGTAATCTATCCATGGGCTTCTGTCTCTGAGAACTGGATTCTCAGTTGCCTCATATGCCTCTGCAAAATCTGCATCACCTGCATACATGTCCTTAAGATTTTCAAAACCCAATGTTTTGACTGGGAACTCCTGCAGCAACAAACACTTCCTGCTCAAAGCATCGGCCACTTTGTTAGCAGTACCTGAAATGTGTTTAATTACAAATGTAAAATTATGCATATACTCTACCCATTTAACATGTTTCTGATTCAACTTCTCCTGTTGATTCACAAACTATAACGCATGATTATCACTATATAAAACAAATTCTTTTGGGATCAATTAATGCCTCCATTTCTTCAACACCTGTATGATAGCATAAAATTCTTTGTCATACGTGGATTACTTTACTTTTGCCTCATCCAGCTTCTTGCTAAAATATGCAATTGGTCTGTCCTCCTGGCTCAAGACCACTCCTATGGCAAAGCCACTTGCATCACATTTCACCTGGAACACTTTCATAAAATCCGGCAACACCAAAACCGGTTGTTCCGTGATCTTTCGCTTCAACAGATTGAAGCTCTTCTCCACCTCTTCAGTCCAATGATAAGATTTATGTATTTTCTTGATGGTATCCATCATCTCTGCGCTAATTCCACTGAAATTCCTAATGAATTTTTGGTAGAAACTAGCCATCCCATGAAAACTTTTCACCTCAAAAATATTTCTTGGTGATGGCCAATTTTTAATTGCCTCCACTTTACTTGGATCCATCTTCAATTCATTTGTCGATATGACAAATCCCAAGTAAATGAGTTATGTCTTCATAAATGAATATTTCCTCATGTTGATCAATAGTGTTTGCACCCTTTTTGTCACTGTGGTGAGCAAATAAGAGGTGCTTACATGCCCAGTTGGGTCTTGCTGAGCATGACAGCTGTAGAGGAAAGAGTTAGAGAAAGAAAAACAAAACTATAAGAAAGAATTAAACTAATACAAACTAAAATCATAAGCATATGGGTAGAGAAATAACAAACGCAAAAAGACCAATATCACCAATTTTTTTAGGCTGATCTATTGATGAAATCAAATCACAATGAAGAAAGGGGACTATGAGTCCCTTCTTCCTCCAAAGGAAGGCTCTTTGACCCTCACAAGCTTGCTCTCCTTACAACA
>JZKD02S2227986.1:159790-171067 GCA_000966675.3 Picea glauca
AATGACGATCACAATAACGCAGGGAAGTAAGCAATAGAATATTAAACATCAATCACACACGTGAAATATACAGAGACAACTAGCACCCACTAGAAGGAAGCACCAACTCCCTGAGTGTTC
Organism: Picea glauca; assembly: GCA_000966675.3. Taxonomy (NCBI): domain Eukaryota; kingdom Viridiplantae; phylum Streptophyta; class Pinopsida; order Pinales; family Pinaceae; genus Picea; species Picea glauca. The sequence continues at coordinate 159,911 of JZKD02S2227986.1, forward strand.
CATCACCAACTAGATGGAAGCACCAACTTCCAATCAGGGATGATTTTAAGGGTGGAAATTTATTTTAAAATGTAGAAACCTTGGCGAATCTTACTAATCCTTCATATGCCAACTATAAAATGTTTGGCGATATTTTTGTAAAAATATTCAAATGTATAAGGATTTTATATAGTTTGTATAAAATTTTGGTGATTTTTAAAGTAAAATATTTTTATCCTTTAGAATTTGGGTGAATCATTTTTAGAATAACGAATCTTATTTTGGGAAAAAATATGGAAAATTAGCCCACGAGTGAATTTTAGCCCCTAAAATCATCCATGCTTCCAGTCACACAAGAGCCAACCTGTATAATAGAGAACAATAGTTCTCCCTTGCACCACCCTGCTACAACCAGATGTAAGCTACAACTCCTTGTGTTCAAGCACCCACTTGAAACTCTGAGCAAAACAGTCCTCCCTAGCACCTCCCTACCACCCTAAAATATAAATCTTTGCTTCCTGAAATTTGTTACAGTGATACAATGTTTATTAATGCCTTACCAGTCTCATCATTGTTCTGCTACCCTGCTTTTCTCTGCCTCCATCAGTGCCTTCCTTCATGCATGTATTGCGCTTTCTGTTCTTCTACCTTTTATTCTTTGTGCGCCATGTCCATTCTATGCACTATGCCTCTTCATGCTCTTCATTGCATCACTGTTCTTCCCTTCAGGTTGTTCACTATGTCTCATCCTAACCACTGCATAGCTGACGAGAGAATCAACCTCCTCTACTTTGTTCTCCATATCTTTCACACGTCGAGTCCTCTGCATGATCATCATAGCAACTCTTCATCTTCTCTGGCGGTTATGTTGAATGTGTTCATCATTAGTGGGCATTATCCTTAGATTCCTTGGATTCTATGGCAGTCGAAACTCTTCGACTTCTTTGTTAGTTACAATCAGTCGTCTTTGGATTCTAAGCCCCTTCCTTCACATGACCATCGGTGGTGACCAAACCCTTATTCAAAAGGCGCTTCTCGATCTCGGTCTAGTGAGCACTAGCTCCATTTCTAGATATGAACTTAGGTTATGAACTTCACGTGACATGCGATTGAGATGGGACTGTCAATCTTATGATCTTGACGGTGCTCCTGAGCGGACAGTTCATATCTATATTTTCATGATCTACGGATCATATCTAACCTCCCTAAATCAATGACTGAGATTTACTTCGTGATTCGGACTCTGGGAGTTTCAAATATCAAACCTCTCTTTTCCCATATGCCAAACTTCTGGAGTTGATAATCCACTGACGCATGTCCCTCATCACATCAACGGTCCTCATTCACTTTGGGAATTTGACCTTTCAACCATATCAACAGTCATGCATCACCTTTCTCGATCAACAATCGAGATCTCCTTTGGGTCTCTAGACTTCTGAAATCTCAAATCTCAAACTTTACTTCCCCTCAAAGTATGTGGATCACTGCCATGTGTCCTTGCTGATGTGGTCTGCCACATGTCCTTGCTGACGTGGTCTACCACATGTCCTTTTCGAGGTGTTCTGCTAGCGTGGGTGAAACATGTAGGTAGCATAGTGGGGTGTGGCGTTAGAATGCAAAGGTGGTATGTATGAATGGTTTAGTGGTTTACTCAGAGGGGGTATGAGGTGGTAAGTGGTAATGAGTGAGGGAGGTCTGAGTTTACATGAAGGTGACATGTATGAGGGTCCCACATGGAAAATACCACTAGCCCAACCCCCCCCCCCCACGGTTAAAGGCAGAAAGCTCGGGGGGGGGTCTGATATGCCCTTTCGACCATAGATCTGAGTGCTCGATTCTTGGCCATTGAGATTAGCGCGCCCTTTACCCAACTTATCTTGTCCTTCCGCTTTAGAATGATCTGATGGTTGGATTTTACTTCAGATGATCAGATGGTCGAGGATTCATTTTGGCTCTTTGAGTCTTCGGACTTTGAAGATTTCATATCTCAAAATGACGCTTTGGATCAGACGGACCAGATTCACTTCAGACGATCTGATGCTTGGGTTATTCTTCACACGATCTGATGACTGAGATTGAATTCAGATTATATGACGATCAAGAGTTCATTTTGGCTCTCCGGGTCTTCGGACTTCGGGGATTTCAAATCTCAAACTTAAACTCTCAAAGTGATTTCTTCAGATCTTAACCTCCTCACTTCTTTATAAAGAAAACAAATGACGTTCGTTGGATCAGGATCTTATATCAATGACCTGATATGTCTACGAAGCAACTCTTCTGTCCTTCTACTCGAAAACTATTCGATGGTTGACATGAATTCGGGTTTGATCCGATGACTCACAGGTATTCAGATAATCAGATTCTCAACTCTTTAGCCTCGTTTAGATTACTCTTCAATTAATTCGATCTGACGACTAATGGATATTCGAGTGATCATGATCTCATATCTCAACCCTTGATTATTGTGTCCTTCCACTAATTTAATCCACTGGTCATCACATTTTTACGAGATCTGATGGTCCACATTCATTTCGGATTTCGGGCTTCTGGTAATTCAACTTTCAAGTTGCCAATTCTTCCAAAGTGAGATTCCCCAAACGGTAACCTCCTCGCAACTCCATTGTATCTAATGGTTACTGGTCCTTTGTGCTCAGATCCAACGTATGGGATTTGTTCCTCTCTAGTGCACTCGTTCCTTTTGTCTTGAATCTAATATAATGGTCCAGATTCTTTGCAGTGTTTGATCCAATGGCCACTCTCACTCCTCCTCTTGAGCTTACGCTTCCTCCCAACTTGGAAGAATTTCTAAGTGTCAAAGGCCTCGACCCTTGATCCTTCCACACACTTGGCCCTAGTGCACACTTGCGCTCTGCGTGTAATTTTGTGCTATTCCTCTTGAGATTTGATTCCTTCTGAAAACTCACAGATTATAGAAACTCCAACTCTATGCCCTGTGCTAGTCCTCCTGAGCTTGTAGACAACAATTTCTCATGATCTCATCATTCCCGATGTTATCATTACTACTTTCCTATTTGTCGTCATTGCACATTCTACCTGTAATCATGTCATCATCATTATTGTTCTTTCCATCAATGACAAGCACACTTAGCCTATGAACATGCCAACAATCTCCCCCCTTGACATTGAAGGCAACCCTAAAACACTGCATTGTTCTACTTAAATGCATTGTTCTACTTAGATTTCCAATTGTAGCATCCAGAAGACACTTTTTCTCCCCCTTTGACATCAATGTCAAAGAAAACATGCTCCCCTGAGTTGTTGCAGTACTTTTTAGAGGTATCAGCTATTCAACCAACACATACTCCCCTTGAAAGGATGAACTCTCTTAGGTTGATAATGGGGTCACACCCAACTTTTGGCGTAGATAATCAAACTGAGCTTTTGCAAGCAGTTTAGAAAATATATCAACAATATGATATTTTGGTGGAATATAATGCAAAGAAACAATAGCGTTGATCACCTGTTCCCTCAAGAAGCAATACTTTATGGGTATATGCTTGGTCTTGGAGTGAAATACAAGGTTCTTTGACATAGTGATTGCACTGGTATTATCACAATGAATTGGGATCGGTGCAGTATATTTTACCTCCAAGTCTGCAAGTGTCTGAATCATCCACAATACTTGGGCACAACAAGTGGCAGCTGCAATTTATTCATCTTCTGTAGTTGATAAGGAAATGGAACCTTTCTTCTTGCTCAACCATGATACAAGGGAATCTCCTAAGAAGAATGCACCTCCACTTGTGCTTTTCCTTTCATCCACGCAGTTAGCCCAATCAACATCTGAATAGACTGATAGTTGAAAATTTTGATTCCTAGGATACCATAGGCCATAGTCCATTGTTCCTTTCAAGTATCTGAATATTCTTTTGACGGCTAACAAATGACACTGTTTAGGTGCAACCTGATACCTTCCAACCATTCCAACATCATGCATTATGTATGGACGGGATGTTGTGATGTACAATATGTTGCCTATCATAGACCTATATGAATTTTGATCAACACTAGGTGAGTCATCATCCTTTCTTAGTTTGCATCTAGTGACCATAGGTGTGCTCATAGGTGTGGAATATTCTATTTGAAACATTTTCAACATTTATCTTAGATATTTCTCCTGAGAAATAAATAATCCTTCAGACCTCTGAGTAATTTGTATACCAAGGAAAAATGACAGTTCACCTATCATAGACATTTGAAATTAAGACTACATGGAAGAAGAAAACCATTATACCAATGAAGCATTATTGATTCCAAAGGTGATGTCATCTACATAGACCAACACAATGAGAAAATCATTACCCTTTGTTTTGATATATAGATTGTTGTCAATTGTTCCTCTCTTGAACCCTTTGTCTTGAAGATACTTATCCATTCTATAATACCAGGCATGAGGAGCTTGTTTCAACCCATATAAGGATTTCTTGAGCTTGTAGACAAAGTCAGGGTTATCTGACAGTTGGAAACCCTCTCGTCATTCCATATAGAATTATTCTTTTAGATCTCCCTTTAAAAAATCTCACTTAACATCCATTTGATAGACTTTAAACTATTTATGCCAAGCATATGCAAGAAACATTATGATAGCTTGCAAATGTTTCATCAAAATCTAGTCCTTCGATTTGAGCATATCCTTTGCAGAACAATCTAGCCTTATTTCTTACAATATTTCCTTGCTCATTCATCTTATTTTTGTAGACCCATTTTGATCCTATTACATTTTTATTTGATGGCCTAGGAATGAGTTCCCAAGTGTCATTCTTTTCAATATAGTCTAGTTCCTCATTCATTGATTTTAACCAATTTACATCTTTACTGGCTTCATTCAAGTTCTTGGGTTCCACCATGGATATGAAGACCATATGTGATTTCTCGGTGTCTTTGATTATCCTTCTCCTGGAACTTTGTACACCTTTGTCTTTCTCACCAATTACCTGACTTCCAGGATGATTCTTTTGAGTAATTCTAGAGGAAGGATTTGATGTTGATTGTTGTCCTAACTCTTCTTGTTTGGGTGTCTCTTCTCCATATGATTCTTGGACCTATTCATCTTCAGTTTCAGCTGTGTCCTCTATAGTAGACTCAATATTTCTCACCTTTCTTACTGAGACTCCTTCATCAACCTTTAAATCAATGCAATCAACTAATTTATGCAATATTTTATTAAAGCATCTATATCCTTTACTATTGGTAGCATATCCTAAGAAGATGCCTTCATCAGCCCTGTCATCATACTTGCCAAGGTTTTCATTATTATTCTTTATGTATAACTTACTTCCAAAGACTTTGAAGTGTTTGATTGAAGCAAGTCTTCCATACCATAGTTCATAAGGTTTCTTGTCACTATGTGGCCTGAGGTGGGCTTTGTTAAGAATATGGACTGTTGTGTGTATTGCTTCTACCCAGTAAGTTTGACCAATGTTCGAACTGTTCTATTTTGCCTCTCAACTACTCCATTTTGTTGTGGAGTTCATGGGATTATGTATTCTCTCTTGATCCCATTTTCATCACAAAATTCCTTTAAATCACTTGACATAAATTCTCTTGCTCTGTTGATCTTACTGCCTTTAACCTCTTGCCTGTTTGATTCTCAGTTAAAGCCTTAAATATTTTAAATTTCTCAAATGCTTCATCTTTTTCTTTGAGAAAATAAACCCAAGTAAGTTTGGAGTAATCATCAATAATCAACATACAATAGTTTTCCTTCCCTTTGACTTTTTGTCTTGATGGTCCACATAAATCAATATGAACTAATTGGAATGGTTTCTTTGTTGAAGTAGAGCTCTTGGATTTAAACTATGTCCTGGTTATCTTTCCTACTTGGTAGGGTTTGCACATAGAGTCTTGTGGCTTTGATATTCTTGGAAGATCTTTTACTACCTCAAGATTTTTGATCTTGATTAAATGGTCATAGTTTATATGTCCAAGTCTCCTATGCCATAACTAGATTTCATCATGTTTTCTTAGATGGCACTCTTCTTTATCTTCTTTTAGCACATATACATTATTTTCTGTCCTTATGCCTTTAGCCACCACTTCTCCTTAGTTTACATACTTTATCTTATAATCTATGGAAGTGAACACCACTTCACATCTTGTGTCACACATTTGACTTACAATGAGAAAATTATGTTTCTTCCCATCTACAAGAAGAACATCCTTGACTTTTTATTTACCGTTACTCAAACTCACCATCCCTTTACCCTTGATTTTACCTGGCTCATCATTTCCAAAGGTTACATTTCCTGTTTTGATTTTAGTTATAGACAGAAACTTATCCTTGTCTCCAGTCATGTGCTTGGAACATTCACTGTCTATATACCATGTCTATATATCGGGGTTCTCTTTGTTTTTGAGATGAAAGTACTAGACCACATTTTTCACTATCTTTCTTTTTCCATGTGCTGCCATTTCTAGCTAAAGGATTTATCCTTGGATCTGCCTTGTACTTCTTTAGATGATAGTTTGCATCTTTGTGGCGAAAGTTATGACAATTATAACATTGGTGCTAAGTTTTCTATGCATTCATTACTTAGTTCTATGTTGTAAAGATTGTTTATTTCTTGACCTCCTGAGTTGCATGTCTCTAAACTTAATTTGACAATTTGCAATCTTATGACCAAAATTAGAATAGTAAAAAAAATAACCATGGAATAAATTTTGGTACTTGAAGGATGACCTTCTTCTTGGCATTTGTTGCTCCATATTTTGATCTCTTTGTTTTTTATCAGGGATCATCTTGTCTTTGTTAGCTTTTGGTGGCAGAGTACTCTCATGGTTTGATTGTTTGCTGACTTGGAACTTGATCATCTTTATTGGCTCTTTTCTTTCTGGCTGTTTGTTGCTTGAACCATTTATATAACCTAAACTAGTCTTCAACAAAAGAGATATATGTTTGCTTAGAATGTTTTTTAGTTCTGTTGTGGCTTTAATGCTTGGAAGATTTTGGAGATATGAGGATGTGACCTATATAGATTCCCTTATAAGCCTCACATAGATGCTTATCATGGGTTAAGTGGTTCTTGTCCAACTACCAACTATCCCCGGAATATATCTTTACGTAGTCAAAAAATTTAGATCGGTGTTGATAGTCGGACGAACATGGATTTTATCTCTCTACACAAATCGGCTTCTCCAATTTTCCATGAAACAGAAGTAAAATGATACATTCTATGCATTTGGGTTTAAATGAAGGACATATTAGGGTTTAAAAACCCTAAATATCATTTTTACGAAGAGGAGATATATTCTTATGAGGAGTAATAAAGCTAGTCATTTATTCTATTTCGTGAAAGGCATAGACATACACTAAGAGAGATCTGGACTCTGCACCAAGCATAGATATTTCATTATCTAGAAAGATTAAAAAAAGATTCTACACTTTGCAAGCTACTCTCTCACTTATAAAATCGCATACCAAGGCCTCAAAGCTCCATGATGGCGCATGTGTGCTCAAAGCAATAGGATTTTATTAAAAGGGACTTTATCAATGTGATTGTCCACGATGGTTTGCATATCAAACTAGATTTGGTGAAAATAATGTTCCTATAACTAACATGTGCGGGCACTCTTTTCCATCTCATTAAGGATACAATGGACCAAAATGTGGCTACAACTAGCTGAGGGTAACTCATTCACTTGCTTTGCTGAAAGGAGATATCAAATGGTATTGCATCCTTCAGTACTTTCAAATAATAATGATGAGATTGGGCAGTCAAAGAATTTAAGTTGTGGAATGATATAGAGAAGCATCATTTCAATGACGATTCTAGTATTCATTACTATATTGAATTTCTTATAACCAACCTAAAGTAGCTTGCATAAGTGATTCAAAGAAAGTGGATCCATGTGAAAGATATTAAAAACTCAACAATTATCACCCCATTCCCTTTTCTTTGATGAGATTGATTCAATTTTTATTTACATGATCCCACGTGAAGAATCTTGCTCCAAAATCGAAAGGGCCCCAACCTCTACCTACAACAACAACCCATCAACGTGTAACATCCTTCATTTTTGTGAAAACTTCTGTCGATTTTTCTTAATATTCACCAGTTAAGAAGGAAGTAACCATAACACAGTAAGTCTCTACATGAATGAGATCGCGCCAAGATTCCTTGTGTGGAAGATTCTCAACAGTGTTTATTAAAGTGTGAAAACATTGGAACCCTCCACCATCACATCTTGTTGAACCTGTTATGAGTCTTATATTGCATGGTATTGGGTGGGAAAGTCCAAAATATGGTTCGGTGAGTAGAATTGTGCACAAAACAAAGTATCGAATGAAATTCACATTATTAAGAAGTATAAATTTGCAAATGTATTTATAATTTTCTAGGGTACTTGTCATGTAGAAAACATACAACTACCACAACTGTTTTTTTCCTCAGGGATCACTTGCATACACAACTTCCTCCACATTTGTCAAAATGAAGTTGCAATCTTTCTATGATAAAAGATGAGATTGGTACTAATGTGTTAGATGTACCTTCAGAAAAGTAATTATAGGAAGGACTTAGAGCAGGCTTGTTCAATTTTCTTGTGAGAAATGATTAATCTAAAAAAAAGTATTGAATGATCAAATACACCATAAATATTTTGGTATTAGTGGCGTATATTCTTTAGAGATAAGCAACCTGGAAATAATGGAGTAAGCACCAGTTGTAAGCACCAATTATAAGCTTCAATTGTGAGAGTCAGTTGTAGGCATCTTAAGAGTCAGTTCATAATTGAGAGTCTAGTTGTCTTTGGTTTGCATGTAATCGACTCGGTAGAGTCTTTTCCTATATAAGGATGTAATCCATCTTCATTGAATAATATAGAAGTGAGCATAGCCTCACCATGTGTTTGTTTCACATATTTTATCTTGGTATCAGAGCCATGGGGAGAGGGTGTGGATAGCGTGAGAAACGTTTGATCAGATGCATGAGAAAATCCGTCTGGTGCATTCCTCCATTTACAGAAATTCCATTGAAGAGGTAAAATACAGTTCCGTTTTTCACTTTTGTTTGGGAAGCCACAATTTGCTTGCATGAGTTTGTGCTGCGTATACAAGGAGAAGGAAAATAGTGCATGCATGCATGGAGTTTGAATTCGTATTTGAATGCATGGAGATTTGGTGCATGCGTGGAAAGCACAAATGTTTTTGGTGAAGCGTAAGTTTCTATTTTTTTTATGCGAGTGTATATTTTTTTTTAAAGGCGTGGAGTTATAAACCTTTTATTAAAGTGGATCATGAAGGTGTAGTTTGAATGTGATTTGCATGTGGAGTTATTAAATTGTGGAGATTTGCATGTGGAGTTTAAATGGAACATAAAGTTATTAAAAGTGGGTTTTATTTTGAAGTTTGTTAAAAGTGAATTTTTTCATAGTGGATATCTTGTATAAAGAGGTGAAGAGGGAGTTGTAAGTTTTTTCTTTAACAAGTGGATATTAAAGTGCATGCATGATTTAAGCTAAGAAAAGAGATAGATTTAGATCAGTGGAGGATTTGAAGGCAGAGCGACAGACTTCTCATCATAAGAGAAAAATCGACAGAAAGTTGCATATCCTTGGTGTTTCACTCGCAGAGAATATCTTGCAGTGATGGTGAATATGCTAGCAGAGACCTGCCACAATGAAGCCAACAAGTTAGATGGATCAAATTTTATTAACTAGAAATTCAAGATGCAGACGCTCATGGAAGGCTATGGTGTCTGAAACATTGTGAAGGGAACTGAACTGAAACCTGATGCAGCTGTAGGTGTGACAACAACACAAATCCAAGATTGGGAGAAGAGTGAAAACAAGGCAAAGGTATTGTTGTGATTGTCTGTTAAAGATAGAATAATTCCACATATTAGAGAAGCTACAACTTCTGTTGCAAAATGGACAACGCTTAATGCATTGTATGAAACTAGCAACAAAAATCGCATTTTGTTCCTGAAAACTAAATTGCTAGGCATTAAGATGGATGCAAATGAATTTGTTAGTTCATTTTTGGGTTGTATTAAAGAGGTGAATGACAAGTTAGTAAATATAGGGGAAACTATTTCCAACACTGATCTGGTCACTATTACCTTAAATGGTATGCTAGAAGATTATCATATGTTCATAACAGGTCTCACAGCAAGGGAGAAACCTCCTACGTTTGAAGAAATGATAGGTATTTTGCTGCAAGAGGAAGAGAGGCACGAGAATATGAAGCCTCTAAGTAAAGATTTGGCATTGTGGTCAAATAATAGATCTGCGAGAGGGAGATTAGGAGTAAGAGGTAGAGGAGGTAGTTCATGGTAGAGAGGTGGTTCATGGCAGAGAGGCAGTTCATCGCAGAGAAGACAACCTCCAAATCAAGGTATGCAATCTGATAGGAATGAGTCAAAGAGTTGTTTTTATTGTGGTCAACCTCGACATATTGTTAAAGATTATCATAAGAATAAAAGTGACGAGGATAGGAATAAACCTAAAACACATTCAGTTCATTATGCAGAAAAATATTCAAATCAATATGTTAGATTATTTATTGCTAGTGATGATATTGATGAACCCCCGAATTTTGACTCACGAGATCTTAGGTTGTTTGTGTCTAATGCTGCTTTATCTACTAAAATGGATGATTCTGATGCCTGGTTTGTGGATTCCAGAGCATTAGTACATATGACTTGTAATAAAAATTGGTATGCTAATTTTAAAGAAACACAGAATGGTGCCAGCATATATCTTGGAGATGACCACGCTCATCAGATCAAAGGATATGGAGACATTCCTGTGACATTGACGAATGGTACTGTTCGTCACATTCACAATGTGGTGCATGTTCCAGGAATAAAGAAAAATTTGATCTCTGTGTCCACCATTACAGATCAGAACTTGAAGGTTGAATTCTTCAAGAATTATTGTATAGTGAAGGATCTGTTGGACCACCTCCAAACTGTTGCAACAGGAGTCAGAGAAGGAGTTCTATACAAACTTGATGTTACCAGCAAATCACATCATGCACTGACTTCTACCACTATGCCAACAAAGATTCTTTGGCATCAAAGGTATGGACACATCAATCATCTTAATTTATTGTTATTACAGAAAAAGAATATGGTTGAAGGACTTCCCATGTTAAAGAATGAGAAGGTTTCTTGTGATGGATGTGCATTAGGAAAGATGCACAGAGATGAATTCCCC
>JZKD02S2227986.1:180003-194661 GCA_000966675.3 Picea glauca
ATTACATTCAAATTTTTTGTTGGTCATCGATCAAGAGAAACCTTAACCCTTCGAGGTGTTAAAGTGGTATTCAAGATTGAAAAGGTAAGCATAAGGAGTGTGCCAGAGGAAAAGTTTTCCAAGTGTCAAATCTCAGGAGAAAGGAGTGTCATGTTGTTAGGAGGGAAGATAGATTTGTTGAAGGAGAAAAGGGACAAAACCATTTGAAACCCTGAGGAATCAGAAAAGATGAGGAGGAGTAGCATTTTCCAAAATGAAAGCATAGTCTAGAGGATCAACCCTACAGAGGAGGAAGTCGAAGGATGAGCTTTTTTGAAAGCTAGAAGAAATAATTCATTCAAGGGAGGTGAAGTTTCACATGAGGGGAGAAGATATAGCAATCGTCAGATGGGATCTAGAGACAATATGGGCCATTGGATTTTAGTTGCAGACAGGAGGAGGAGCGTGCATGAATGGAAAAAAGGTCCCAACCATTGGATCTGAGGGGAAGAATCAATAGTCATTGGATCTAGGTAAGAAGCATAGGTTTTAACCCTTGAAGTCCTTCGGACTTCCTGAATTCAAATATTTTTCATGATTAGGAGAAAATACGATAGGTTTCTTGAAGTCTTAGGATCCAAAGTAATTCTGGACTATCCATCTGTAAAGACACGTGTCCATAGATCAGAGGTAGTCTTGAAGTTCGATTATCAGGAATAATTGGAGTGTGGTTGCAAAAACACAAAAGACTCCCAAATCTCCGAAAGCCGAATCCTGTCAACAGATCTCAGACTTTGCGAGTTCAATAGTCTAGGAGAATGGAGGTGAAAATTATTGTGGTTTGAGAACTCTCGAAGCCTAGAGTTCTGGAGAAACTCATAACTATTGGTTGAGGACGGGATGAGAATCATTGATCCATTGCCCTTCACAAATTCAGGAATTCAGGAGGAAGCACAAGATAGGTGTTGAAGGGTCCTAAAGCTCGAATCCTGGAGAAAACATCGGGCATCAATCCAAGACAAATGCCAACCATCTGATCTCCCTCATTCAAATTTTCACGGGTTCGACCTTCGAAAGTGTTGTAGTTTGTTATTTTTGGAGCTCTGGAGTCCTGAATTCTTCAGTAATTTGAAATTTGAACCATGGTTTTAGCCCGAGGTCATGTGGAAGAATTTGCTGGAGTATTAGGAACCTCATGAACCCATATTTTTTCATAAGTAAGAGAAATACAATCTGTTGAGAAGGAATTTGAGGGTTCAACAAGAGCCTGAGAGCTAATTCAACTCCTTACTCTGAACAATACTAGACCGGGATGTCGTGTGAGCCCCATGAGGTTGTGCGGGTTTGCATCATATGGTATCATAGCTTGATTTTGTCTGCAAATAGAAGGAAAGAGAAAATATTTTGTTTGATACCATCAAGTGGTATCATAGATTAATTTTTTTTGTGTGTAGACAGTAGGAAAAGGAGAAGAAGACAGAGTGTTGATGCTATGTGTGTGAAGAACTGTTCCCTAGTTTGCAATAGGAAGCAGACTTTCCAGGACGGAAGGGTAAAATAAAATGGCTACTGAAGTCCATAGACATGGTTTGAGAGGAGACCAAAAGTAGATGAGCAAAGAGGAGATGGATGGAGAGCTCAATGAGACCAGAAATGAGCTCAACATATTAACTTTGCAATGCCACAGAATCAACAAGGAAGCTAAAAGTGGGAGTGGTCGATGAAGTGGAAGGTAAAGTGGCCTATTCAGTAGTTGATTTCCAGGAAGCAGAGGCATATGTTGAAGAGGTGTTTGAGGAAAGTGGAAAACATCAGTGACACAGAGGAGGAAATAGTTTACATATGTGAACCATAAATTGGAGAGAGCCTTTATGAGGAGGAAGAGATATCAACTGAATATCTCGTAGATCATTAGGAGGGAAATGAAAAGACATCATTTGAATATCTCATAGACTGTCAGGAAGGAAGAAAAAAAAATTTAGGTTTCCAGGTGGGAAAGGAGGAGAGGAGATTGTTTGAGAGTCTCGAGAACTCAAAGGAGAATTCGGATCATTAAGGAGTGTTGATGAAAGAGGAGAAAGATAAGAGGTGCATTCTGATAATTGGGGGAATCAACATATTTCTGCCAAGTAGCCCAACAGAGGCCGGTGCATGTGTTTCACATGAGAAAGTGATGCAGGAGGCATCTAGGGAAGAGGCCATGGGGCCAATTTTTTTTTAAAACTAACAGTGCATGTGTTGCAGGTGCAGGAGAAGGAAGACATCCAAGAGAGACTACCATGGATGAGGATGAAGGAGAAACATTTTCCCAAATTTTGGAGGGAAGAGAGGACCTTAACCATGTTTTGATGGTAGGGGAGATCATAGTATCTCTTGGAGAGGGCTTAGAATAAAACTCCAATGAATATGTTGCTTGTAAGGAAGCTAACAGACAACCCACATATTCTGTCATTTTAGAAGATGGAAGGAGGAGGAAAGAAGATCATTTAGTGGAATTGCTCATAAATTTTAGTAAGGGAGATGAATAGAGGACAACTGCAGAATTGAAACCTACAACAATAGAGAGTTGCAAACAACATGGATTTTGTTGATCTATATGAAGAATTGGAAGCCCTAGGAGAAAGGGTAATAACTCATAGTAGGCTCATCCAACAGGCCAAGTTGGAGTTTGATGAATAGGAGGAGATGCAATAGAGTAGACTGTAGAAAATGAGCCAGCCCATGGATAAGATGGACAAGGAAATAGAGGGGATAAGGATATTGATGGTAAAGTCAGCACATGAGACAATGAACAATAGATGGAGGATGAACAATGAAGAGCCTGCAACAACAACATGACAACAAAAAGAGAAACAAAGCAGAGGACCAGGTGGACAACACCATAATGATGTTTGGGACCCATGAGGATCTCAATAGCAGCAACAGAGGAGCCATGAGAAGGAGCTCATGATTTTTGTCAGCATGGGAGTATGATGTAGGAGCATCACTCCAACTCATTAGTGTGTCAACAACCAATGCAGTAGTGCACTAGGAGGGAGCAGATTTCAAGGAGATAAAAGCGCCAACTTTCTCAATTTTGAGTTAAAATCTCAAATTTAATTAAATTTAATGTAATTAAAGTTTGAAAAGGCTCAAGGAAAGTCGAGCCACTGTATTTGTACATGATGAGTGTAAAGTCACCTTTAATGGGCTATATTTGTACATATATCGAGCATTGACTCATATGTGGGATTTAATTACCCATTTAATGTAATAAAATTAGTGGTAGGTTGCTTTAATTGTGAAATCATAGCACTAGAATAGTCCGGAGGGAAGGCTCTAGAATCCCCTCATGTATAAATCAATGTAATGTATTCCCAGTTATAAGTTATTCAAATTGTTGAAGAGAGTTGTAGAGAGTTGTAGTGGATAGTAGTTGAGAGGATCTGAGACTCTGTTGTAGTCGAGTCCTATACACATTGTATAAAGAATTCAGTATTAATACAAAGAGTAGAATTCCCTGCATATGAGCCTTTGTGTGTATTTTCTATGTGAATGAATGAATATGTTGGTTTCTAAATGTTTTCAGTGCATATGTGTGTATTCTATGGATGTTTAACGTTCCCTTTACGGGAATTGATATAATCCCCTATATCTATAGTTTTATAAGTGTTTATGGGCTCTCACAACTGTGCAAGGAGTGCACCTTAGAGTTGTTAGAAAATTCTAAAAGGCCTGCACAAGGAGTGCGCAAGAACCCATTCAGGAGTTCTGTGAGGAGCATGCTAGGTTGGCACAAAAGATTCATTCTCAAGCTCAGAATGGATAGTGCAAGGAGTTCACATCAGAGTTACTGAACACTCTGAGAGTCGATGCAAGGATTACATAGGTGAGACTTTAAGGTTCAAGACTAAAATAGAGTTGAGTGCAAGGAGTGCACAAAGCCAATATGTTGTTGAAGTATTGGTAAAGATCTGGAGTGGAAGGGAATGACTACTAGGAGGGCATAAGAAACCATTTGAAGGAGTAAAGGGCTAGGACCCTTTTTGAAGTCTGAGGAATTACAAGATCGAGAGAAATAGTGAAAGTGTGCACAAAGCCAATGCAAGACGTGTGGAGGCTGAACCATAAATAGGTTCGAAAGCTTAAGAGATATAGTCTGATATTATGCAGAGACGAGTGAAAGGAGTGCACAAAGACAACACTTTGTCAAGTGTTAGTCAATATTGAAAAGGTAAGCACAAGGAGTGTGCCAGAGGCCAAGTTTTCCAAGTGTCAAAGATAAGGAGAAAGGAGCATCATGCTGCAAGGAAGGCAAAAGGATTTGTTGAAGGAGCAAAGGTCCAAACCCCTTTGAAACCCATAGGAATAAAAAAAGATCAGGGGGAGTAGCATTTTTGAAAATGCAAGCAGAGTCCAGAGGATCGACCCTGCAGAGGAGGAAGTTGAAGGCCAAGACTTTTTGAAAGCTCAAATAAATCCTTCATTCAAGGGAGATGAAGTTGCACATCAGGGGATAATCTATAGAAACTGTTGGATGGGTTGTAGCGGCATTCTGGGCCATTGAATTTTTGTCCCATATAGGAGGAGGAGAGTGCACAAAGGGAGAATAGGTCCCAACCATCGGATCTAAGTGAAATGATAAAAAACCATTGGATCCAAGTAAGAAGTGCAACTTTTAACCCTTGAATTCCTTAAAAAATCATGAATTCAGATATTTTTCATGCTAAGGCACAAAGGATATAGGTTTCTTGATGTCTCAGGATCCGAAGTAATTTTGGACCATCCATTAGTAAGGACATGTGCCCATAGATCAGAGGTAGTCCAGAAGTTTGGCTATCCAAAATAATTGGAGTGTGGTTGAAAAAAAACACAAGACTCTTGAAGTTCTAAAAGTTAGAGGGAATCTTGACCGTTGATAGTGAATACCCGTGTCAACATATCTCGGACTTCGTGAGTTCGATAGTTTGGGAGAACAGAGGATAAAATTCATGTGGTTTGAGAACCTCTGATCCCTAGAGTTTTGGATCCAATCATAATCGTTGGTTGAAGATGTGACGAGAACCATCGATCCATTTCCCTTCATGAATTTGGGAGGAAGCACAAGATAGGTGTTGAAGGGTCCCGAAGCCCGAAGCCCAGAGAAAGTGTCATTCATCGATTTGAGACAGACGTCAACCATGCGATTTGCCTCATTTGATTTTTCATGGGTTCAACCTTCGAAAGATTTATAGTGTGCTTCTTTTGGAGCTCCCAAAGCCCAGAGCCCCAGAGTTCTGAATTATTTAGTAATTCGAAATTTGACCCATGGTTTTGGCCTGGGGTGACGTGGAAGACTCCGTTGCAGCATTAGGACCCTCGCAAACACAGATTTTCACATAGGGAAGATAAACAAGGAATGTGGAGAAGGAATTCAAGGGTTCAGCAAGTGCCCGAGAGATGATTTGGATCCTTACTATAAATGACCCTAGACCGGGAGGTCACGCGAGCCCCAGTATATGGTGTGGTTTTGCATAATATGGTATCAAAGTTTGATTTTTTCTACAGATAGCAGGTAAGAGAAAATATTTTTTCTGATACCATCAAGTGGCATTAGAGCAAATTTATTTTTTGTCTATAGATAGAAGGAAAAGGAGAAGAAGATAGACTGTTGATTCTCTGTGTGTGAAGAATTGTTCTCCAGGGTGCAGCAAGAAGCAAACTTTCAAAGAGGGAAGGGTAAAATAAAATGGCTATTGAAGTCCATAGAAAAGTTCCAAGAGGAGACCGCAAGCATATGAGAAAAGATGACATGGATGAAGAGCTCAATGAGACTAGAGAGGAGCTCAACAGATTAATGTTGCAATTGCAGAGAAAGTAGAAAGGAAGCGGGAGGTATGAGTGGCCCATGAAGAGGAAGGTAAAGTGGTCTATTGAGTAGTTGATTGCTAGGAAGTAGAAGCAGATGTTGAAGAGGTGGCTGAGGAAAGTGGAAAACCTCAGTGACACAGAGGAGGTGATGGTTTACATATGTGAACCAGAAATTGGGGAGATCCTCGATGAGGAGAAGAGAGATCAGTTGAAGATCTCACATATTTCCAGGAGGGAAATGAGAAGAGATCAGTCAAAGATCTCATAGACAACCAGGAGCGTAAAAAAATAATTTATTTTTTCGGGTAGGAAAGGAGGAGATGAGACTATTTGAGAGTCTCGAGAACTCAAAGGAGAGTTCAGATCAAATAGGAGTGCTAACGAAAGAGGAGAAAGATCAGAGGTGAACTTTGATAATTGGAAGAATCAACATATTCCTGCCAAGTATCCCAACAGAGGCCAGTTCATGTGTTTCACACGAGGACATGATGCAAGAGTCATCTAGGGAAGAGGCCATGGGGCCAAATGGTTTTAAAAATAACAGTGCATGTGTTGGAGGTGCAGAAGAAGGAAGAAAACCAATAGAGACTGTCATGGAGGAGGAGGAGGAAGGAGAAACATTTTCCCAAAGTTTGGAGGGAAGAGAGTACCTTAACCATGTTTTGATGGTAGGGGAGATCAGAGTATATCTTGGAGAGGGATTAAAATAAAATTCAAATGAATATTTTTCTTGTAAGGAAGTTGAAAGACAACCCATAGATTCAATCATTTCATAAGATAAAAGGAGGAAAGAAGAGAATTCAGTGGAATTGCTCATAAATTTCAGTAAGGGAGATGTACACAGGACAAATGCATAATTGGAACCTGCATCAGGAGAGAGAGATGAAAAAAACATGGATTTTTTTTATCTGTATGAAGAATTGGAAGCCCTGGGAGAAATGGTAATAACCCAGAGTAGGCTCATCCAACAAGTCAAGTTGTAGATTGATCAAGAGGAGGAGATGAAATAGAGTAGACTGTAGAAAAGGAGCCAACCCATGGACAAGCTGGACAAGGAAATAGAGGGGATAAGGAGGTTGATGATGAATTAAGCACATGAGACATTTAGAAACAGATGGAGGTTTACCATAGAAGATCCTACAACAACAACAATAGGACAACAATAAGAGCAACAAAGAAGATGAGTAGGTGGACAACACCAGAATGAAGTTTGGGACCCAGGAGAATTTGAATAGCAACATCAGAGGAGCCATGAGAAGGAGCTCATGATTTTTTTCAGCATGGGATTATGATGTTGGAGTATCACTCCAACTCATCAGTGTGTCAACAACCAACACAACAATGCACTAGGAGGGAGTGGATTTCAAGGAGAGAAAAGCACCAACTTTCTCAATTTCGAGTTCAAATCTCAAATTTAATGAAATTTAATTTAATTAAAGTTTGAAAAGGCTCAAGGAAAGCCGAGCCATTGTATTTTTACAAAATGAGTTTAAATTCACCTTTAATGGGCTTTAGTTGTATAGATATCGAGCATTGACTCATATCTAGGTGTTATATCCCTAAAATTCCATACTCATGCATACATGATAGTGGCCCTCTTACTTGCATAATTTGCCAAATTATTGCTGAGAATATCTACTTAAAAAACCAATTTTTATAGAATGTACGCGCCCTGATCAACCACTACTGTTGCAAGGGAAAAACTCTCTATGGCCAAGGGTAAACCACAATAGACATGTACGACTGTAGAAATCAACTCAATTCCAACATGTGCTATATAAACTAATGTGCAATACGAGGAAGAAGCCTACCTCGATCCAATCGTTTGATGTCGTTCCACCATTGAGCACTTTCACCCAAAGATTTACACCTGCAAGAAGTTCTCAACAAACAAGCGATGCAAGTATATAGTGACAATATATAAAATGAGTTAGCACATCAGATAGCACAATCCATTAATAAACATTACAAACATGCCCAAGGATAATAATGATATATTTGTAAGACATATAGGACGGGAAAGGAGTATTTCTATTAATAATTGATCAACAGAAGTATCAACATTAAAGACTTCCGTGTTGACACAGTTCGAAACCAAGAAACCAAGTTCCTTCCAACTGGGTCTCCACCACTTCATTCCTCCACCAAAGGCAAGCTCATAGCAAAGAGGTAATGAGGTACTCTTGATAATAAGGAAAGAGCTTGGGGGTTGAACACTATGTTCAGACATGAGGGACAAAGGGATGCAGACTCAATATGAAGTAATTTCTCCATAGTAACTTTTCTCTCAAAGTTCAATTCTTTCTCCTCTTTTTCCATAGCTCGAAATTGTGCTCTTATAGCCTCCAGAATACAACTAAAGGGCCGAGTTGGAACGTTTCCAGTATATGGAAGGCCAAAGATCAGAGATCTTCTGTTGTGACATGGAAACCTGACCTCATTTTGTATTTTCTAGCACAAATCCCGATATACATGAGTTGTAGTGGAGAAGAAATCCTATACGCATCTTGTAAAGAAGTTAGGGAGCATATATGTGGAAAAATATATATTTTTGGCTCTAGATTTATCAAAAAGGGGTTGATAAGTATGCATAGGGAAATGGAAAAAGGCCCTCTGTGAAAGATAGCAATGGTGAGGCAAATATTGCTATAACATATGCCACCTAATGTCTGAGATCGGAGGAGTATCTGCAATGGCCGAAATACATTATAAATAACCCAGAAGTGGAGTGGTAGAGAACCATCTGGACGAACTTAATTTCTCATTACATTATGTACTAGCTTTGCATACATGACTGCCAAGAATACAATGCAGATCCATGTGGAAAATATACCAACAAGTGGTCATGGCCATGAGTAGGCAAGTATAAATGCAGTTACATGCCAATAGCTGTCATAGTCACGAGCAAGGCCCAGTGAAACTAGTCTCAAAATCAATCTGAAGATATATGTATACCATGGAGTACAATATAATCTCCCATGATCATTGAAGTCAAATAGGTACTAGTCCAATAAAATGGAAGCAACAACTTAGGAAAGTTGTATCCACAAAGTGATGTCTTCAAGTCTTCAATACAATCTGCCAATGGTGCAAGTCTTCATCATGTGAATAAATGAGTTGAGGTCGAACACGATGAGACATCGCTTGATTACCGGTCATTGAGGTATACCATTAACAAATGTGAGACAGACTACCAATGATGAAAGTAGGTATCAAGGCACCGAGTACATCTCTACAAATGTGAACAAAGGAGCTGGTGTCAAACACTTGAGAGATCCATTAATCAGGAGACATTGATGTATTCCCATCTGTCAGTGGTGAGAGAGCCTACCACTAATGACTACAAGCCTGAAGGTACTCATAAAACTCTAGGTCTCGTATCTAGAATACATGAGCTGAAGTCGATGGAAAGAGACCTAGTGAAGGCAGATCATTAAGGCATCTCTCATCAGTCAGAACGAGGAACAAAGCAGGAGCTTCATGATTTGGTGGATATCGGATGAAGAACATGTTCACAAACAAACGACCCTGTGCGTCTTTCACGTGTTACAAATGCAAGAGGTACAAGAAAAATACCCTTTGAATAACAACCAATGATGAAAACTACTGACAAAGGCAAGGAAACCACCAATAAGGCTAATGGCACCCAAGACACTGCACGAATCCCAAAGTGTGAGTAGATGTCTTGTTGTCGAACACAAGGGATACCACCCACTCAATGACCCATGATGAAATGTTGATTGTTGGGTTCAAGGTGACCTACCAGTGATGAAAGTAGGGCCAGGGTCCATCATAATACCAAAGTATCATGTGATTTTGAGACAATTTGAGGGTATGGCCAACATGAAAAGTCAAGATTTCTGAGGAGTGGACAACACAGGTTGATAGACTTCCTTTGAACAAGAGCATGAGACATATGGTGGACTCCAGTAGCATAGACTTAATGATGTGACAACTAGATGCAGGAGGCATCCATAATGTTCTGTATAGTGACTGGAATATTAACTAGTCCGTAGAGAAAATTTTGTAACGAGATCAACTTCCTAAGGCCATGCTAAACCCAAAATTATGGTGATGCAAGGACTCAATAAATTTGTGCAATGTTCAAAGGTGACACGACAGCTGCCAATTACAATATAGTACTCCCTTCCTGCCCGTATTTTTTTGTTTTTTCATAACAAGTGAATGCTATGATACAGAGGAGGGAATGAGTGTCGCAAGTAAGCAAAACTAGTTCCAGCATTGGAACATACCTATGCTCAATGCAAGGAAATGCATGTGGGATATGGACACTCGGGGCGATGTTCCCTCCAGGGTATAGGGTGTCAAATTGTGAAGGATATAAACAAGGCTCTACTTGGTTGAGGATGAAAAATGCTTGGGCCATGGTTTATAACACAAAGCAAGAAATGGCTAAAGGCTCAATACTGCAAGCAAGGGCATGAGATGCAATCACAATTTAACACCAAAAAATGTCCTTTTTTATATCTTTTAGTCTACTTGGTGTGAAAAAAGGGGTGAACTTGTGCCAAATAGACGTCTTTTCAAATCCAATTTACGAGTGTGAAAAAGACAAGTTCACTCGACGATCTTTTCCATTTTTAATAGCGATTTGGAAAAGAGCTTAACTAAGACTCATGATCTTTCAAATCCAATTTTAACGGGTGTGAAAGGGACAAATCACTCGATGATATTTTCAATTTTTAATAATGAGTCAAAAAAGAGATTAACTAAGACTTGGTTTTAGTTCTAATCAACATGTAAAGGGGGAGGCCAAGGTTCCCATCCTGACCTTCTGTCAAAAGTCAGTATCCTGCGGATAGCTAACAAAATCTTGGGAAAGCCCAAAACTGTCCAAGTCGAGGAGGAGAAAGTGCTAACAGAGTACATAGTGTTTGTTATGGTTCAAATAATGTCTCTTAGTGGAACAAACATAGGTGGGGGTATGGGATGTCCTGTTAGGTCGTCCCAGTCGAAGGGGACCTCATAAGAACTCGGAGAGAGAGTATTCGAAGGAGGAATGAATCTATCTTGTTTAGAAGGGGGAAGACTTGGAATGTTGATGATGTGACGGGAGGGTGCATCACTATTTTTAGGGAGAGTCGGTTTGACCATAAATGGAATCGGTGTGGTAACTTCTTCAATTATAGGTTGAAGAGGATGCATGGTAACGGGGGTAGGAGACACTTCACCCTCCGTGGAGGGGTTGAGGTTAGAGGAAAATCTCGGCGGTGAGACTGCCAGGATCATTAAAGGTGAAGTGGTGTGAGGAGGAACCATGGGTGTCTCGAAGTCCAAAGGGATTTTGGGTGAGCCCCACACCTCTATTATCCTGGAAGTCACTGGGAACAAGTGAGTAATATGGCTTCCTTCAGAAGTCCTGCAAAGGAATTTAGGCTTACGTCTGAGACGTTTAGGTTTTTCAATGGGACTGGCCAAGGAAAGAGATTCGTCTCCTGTATAATGAATAGGATTTAGAGACGTGACAAGGCTATGATCTGGGGTGAAAATGAGGGTGCCCCCAACATAATTGGTAGAGGTTGGAAGTGAGTTGTCGACATGATTTGTAGAAAGTGTCAACTCATCTCTAACATGACTAGCATAGGTGGGCGATGGTGCACTGGTGTGGATTACAATGGTTGGGCTAGCGATAGATTACGGTATTTGATTCCAAGGTCCTAGAAAAGATTGATTCTGAAACATTGCAGGCTAGGAAGGATCCTGGTATACTCCCTGTCCTAGCCCAGAAACATGGTGGTTTATGCCAAGGTGGTCTGAAGAGGTCTGGATAGGCATCATCACTGAGGTCTGCAAAGAGACTGAGGTAGGATAAGAATTATTCGAGTGAGGATATATGTTGCTCCCTTGTGAGGGTGTTCCATAAAGAGGGTAGCCTGAATTATAAAATTTATTCTCCCCATACAGAAGACCTGGGGGTACTTGAGGACCTGGTGCAGAAAAAGTGTTTAAAGGGATCGACATGGCAGATGAAAGATACATGGATGGGGTGTAATAAGCACCCATCTGAGAACTGGATCCTGAAAGAGCATAGCTAGGATTGGATCCATAAGGTGGAAGGTTCCAACCTCCCATGGGAACATGACTCATATCAAACGAAGAAGTGGGCATGGGAGAGATAGTGCCCCTGGGTCCAATGCTAGGATTCATATAAGTAGAACAGGGAGGGGGTTGCATGTGGGAAGGCATATCAACATAAAAATTACTAGAGACCCAAGGTGAGAATTGAGAATTGTAATCGTGCATACCATTGTAAAAAATAGAAGGGTCTGCCCCCATAAAATGAGGAGGCATCATGGGGGGGGTAGCGGTGAATGGAGGAGTAAAAATCACTCTGCTATCCATGATAATGAAACCAAAAACCAGATTCCTAGGGCCAACTAGTAATCAAAGAACATACCAAAAATTCAAACGACCAATATTCATGGAAAAGGGATAAAGTGGTTGAATGGCCTCCCTCACTAAAGAAGGTATGCCTTGTCTAGGAGGGACCTGCGACTCCCTGCTAAAGTTTGGAGGTAACATAATCAATTATAAGGGCCCTCATAAGCTTAACAACTAGTTGGTTAGATCCCCCTAGAGAGGTAATCTTACATAAAGGTTGTGTGATGTCCGACCCCTATTTGACTCAGGATACAAGCATAATAACCCTTGCAAGTAACCTATGAGAAACCTAAGTCAAGCAACTAATCAACCACTGTATAACTGATGCACAGGAGAACAATCGTAAGTCTGGATTACCATATGGGCAGGGTAGCAAAGCCTGAATCCTTGAAAGTACTACTTCTCACAGAGGTATGGTTACTAGCAAGATCCCCAAATACGAATAAATCCATAGAAATATCTCTGACTCTAGGTGAGTATCCAGGGTTATCCCTTCAACAAACTTCACGCAACCTCATGCTTAACTCCGGTGTGAGAGGGGCCTCTTGATATTACCAATTATACAATGGATTTCTCAACTCCCTGTCTCAGAAACATATGTTGATTTAATTGCCTTGGAGAAGTTTACTCACAAAATCCTATTCCAACGCATTAAATCCTAGGCTAGTTTGTGCACCCTAAACAATAAAATCATTACTAATCAATTGTAGTTTAAAGCATAAATTTTATTGGCCGTGATTACTCAAAAATGTATGGAAATGAAACTCATGGTGTTATGACTCTGCATAAAAATAAAAATAGATATAATGAAAAGCCTAACTTTAACTTTTCAGTGAATGATATGCTAAATTAAAACAGTGCAATATTCAATTTTAACTCTGCAAATCAGAAGTAAAATGCAATCTTTCGCTAAATGTGCTAAGCTAATGATAAAGGTTCCAAGACAAAAATACCAACCAATGCAAAATACCTATTTTTATTATTATTTTCAATGTTTTAAAAAGAAAATGCATGGACTGATAAGCGACTTGATATATAACTTCTATTGTGTATAAAAGAAATCACTCGAGCATAATACCAAGTAGCTAAGAAGACATCCCAACTACCAAGGACAAATAAAAAATGAAAAACAAAGATAAAGATTCCACCCAAAAATTCAACTCCAAATAGGTTTCCTGTCATCCTAGATAATCTCAACAGGCACCACAGAGACCTAACAAGGCTCAGTGATCCTCAAAACCTACCCAATAGTCACTAAACCAAGAAATCAAGCAAGGGGAAGTGGTATATGTGACTGTTCAAGAGAAAAGGGCATATATACGCCTCTTGCAGTGGGACAACAAGCGTGTATACATGACTGTCAGGGAAAAAAGGGCGTATATATTTTAAAACAAGGCTAGGTAAGGGTAAAAGGATGAAAAACTTAGACCCAGAGTGAACAGACTCTGTCCAACTGTGATACGACAAGAAACACAAAGGAAAAAGAGAAATGTAAGAAGAAAAAATACTTCAACCCTTAGAAGGAAGATCTATCCCTAGTGGAGTCACCAATTCTGTTATAAGGGAAAATCTCTCTACAGCCAACGATAAACTACAACAGATAGGTATGACTTCAAAAATCAACTCAATTCCAACATGTGCTATATAAACTAATGTGAATACGAGGAAGAATCCTACCTCAATCCAATCATTTGATATCGTTCCTTCGTTGATCACTTTGACCCAAAGATTTACACCTGCAAGAAGTTCTCAACAAACAAGCGATGCAAGTATATAGTGACAATATATAAAATGAGTTAGCACATCAGATAGAACAATCCATTAATAAACATTACAAACATGTCCATGGATAATAATGATATATTTGCAAGATATCGATAGAACGGGAAAGGAGTATTTATACTAATAATTGATCAACATAAGTATCAACATTACAGACTTCTGTATCGACACAGTTAGAAACCAAGAAACCAAGTTCCTTCCAACTAGGTCTCCACCACTTCAATCCTCCACCAAAGGCAAGCTCATAGAAAAGAGGTGATGAGGTCTTCTCGACAATAAGGAAAGAGCTTGGGCGATGAACACTGTGTTCAGACTTGAGGGACAAAGGGATGCATACTCAATATGAAGTAATTTCTCTAGAGTAACTTTTCTCTCAAAGTTCAATTCTTTCTCCTCTTTTTCCATAGCTCGAAATTGTGCTCTTATAGCCTCCAGAATGCAACTGAAGGGCCGATTCAGAATGTTTCCAGTATATGGAAGGCCAAAGATCAAAGATCTTCTATCATGACATGGAAACCCGACCTCATTTTGTATTTTTTGGCACAAAACCCAATGGATCCGGTAGAAAGGAGGACTGCTTTATTTGCTTCCAAATCTTCTTCCTTATTGTTCGTTCTCAACACATGGAAAAAATTCGAGTTCTGCAAGGATTTTGCCAGGACTTTG
>JZKD02S2227986.1:194711-216534 GCA_000966675.3 Picea glauca
TATTTGGCTCTGGATTTATCAAAAAGGGGTTGATAAGTCTGCATAGGGAAATGGAAAAATGCCCTCTGTGCAAGATAACAATGGTGAGGCAAATATTTCTATAACAACTACATCCCGCGTACATACACTTGTTGCATGCTAGACAACCCACGTACATATGCTTGTTGCACACTAAACAACCCGCGTATTCTTCCAAGAGTTGCAAAAATTAAAATGTTGTAAGGAATTCAGTGGAATTCATGGGTGTTTGGAGGTTTCCAAACTAATTTACCTGCTATAGCCCATCCCCCAACCGAATAACCATCATTTTTTCATATAAAAGGAGGTGTTGGGGTCTCATTTCACAACTAATCATAAGAACATCGAAACTCTTCCCAATTTCACTTCCCTTCCTTGTCCCAACATTTTCTACCTTTTGTGAGTTACTGCCTTAGCATTCCCTCTTCAACCCCTTCTTCTTCCATTCAATCCTTTCCCTTTCCTTGAGGTGATCAGAATATTGAGAGAAGAGGCCTATTGAAGGTGCACTTGGATCATTATAAATAGAATCCTGGACCAGGTTTGTGCAATGATGGTCGACATGGATTGTAAGTTTCAATCTTTGTTTGATGAATAAAATAATATGTCTTCCCTATCCCAAATGATGATGTTTTGTGTATTTTATTTGATTTATACATAACATTTGATATCTGACCCTTATTTATGAATAGAAATAACATGCATGTAGTCCTTGTTTTCCTAGTTTTGGATGTAGGTCAACCTTGGGAGGAGACTTGCAGTATTTGGAACTACAGAGCTTGAGGAGATCATCACCATGCATGGGATAAAAGGTACAGTTACTGATATTCTCTTCTATTGATTTCTTTTCATTTATTTTGGTATGTTTTGGGTAGAGTAGAAACTAGATTGAGTTTTAGACGGTCATTCGCTTTGTCTATATCTTAAACCCTAATATAGTTAAAGGGGGGATTTTCCCGCTAGTAGAAATGGAGACCATACTAGGGATCTCTCTAGGGTTTTTTAGGGGGTTTTGGGTTGATTGATTGGTTTTGTTTTCCTTTTGAGTTTCAGTCAAGTTTATTGAGTCCTTTTAGGGTTTCTTTTCACCTACAATGTGCATACCAGCCTTCCCTTCCCTATAAGTCTACCTTGTATTTTTATTTTTGAAAAGTCTCAGAGGTGTACACGACCTATTTAGGGTATTCCCACGTACTTATGTGCTCTGCACAATAGACATCTTGCATACATATGCAGGTTGTTGATGCAACATCCCACGTCTCTATTTCATGAAAATATTTTTTAATAAAGAGATAGTTTGCCTCTTTCCTGATAGAAGTTCAGACTTCTCAGGACTTTCTTGAATCAGTCAGAGTCTTTGTCTATGGCCATAGCTTGGGTTGAAGTTTCAGTTTACTCGTTCTTTAGTATTCTTGTGTTTTCCCTAAAAGTTTTAGAGAAAGCTATCAAGTCTTAGATATGCCTTTTTATTTCTTGGTTGAATCCGTGCGATCCGTAGTGGGTTTGGGGTCCTTATCAGTCTTGTTTTCATTTTTCTCTTTTCACTGTTTCTTTCTTTGAAAAAACAAAAAAAAAATTTACTTCATTTTTTTCTTATTAAAGCAGTTCAAAAAATGAAACAAGATTTTATTTTCTTGCATTTAGTTTGGTAAAGTAGTCAAGGTTATTATTTGCAAAAGAAAAAAAGTCTCCATTTCAAAGTTCTTTTTGATTTCCTAAAATATAAGTAGTTTGTAGTCAAACGAAAGAAATTTTTAGGATTTCTTCGTTTACAAGATCTTGAAATATCAATTAGAAAAGTTGAATTTACAAAGAGTTGTTTACAAGCATTGCTTTAATTTTGAAATATATTTTCCTTTCAAGTGATTTAAAGTTATCTTCCTTACTCATCTCTTCATAACACCATCAGTTTCACTACCATATCGTTTGAGTAAATCAAGCCTTAAAATTAATGCTTAATCTAAAATACATTAGAATTTTTTGTTTGTAGGATTCACTAACTAGTTTAGGTTTTTAGGGCTTTAAATTAGGTGTGAAGAAGAAAATCTTGAAGGCCACTTTAAAACAAACATTGGAGTCTGAGTTAGGGAGTGCTTTAAGTCTAGTTTCGTAAGAGTTAGATGGGAACCCCCTCTAACACAGGGGATAAACACAAGGTCGTGTGAAGAAAGGAAGAGGAGATAACCCCTCCAAAGATGGATGGAGATAGTGGGGATTGCATATTGAGGGTATTTCTTGGGAACAATACCGATCGCATTTGCCTACGGATCTTCATGGACCTCGAATCCATTTGAGATCCTTAGTTTTCTTGTAGACCACTTTCTTTCGATACCCTTGAAGGGATTCATACTTGTTATCCTACTCATTACGATCTTCCCGACTGTCGATTGTACCCGTGTGTTAACTGACTGCGAGCTGGAAACCTAGTCACCCATATTTTACAGACTTACATAGGTGACTGCGGGGGTATACCATGGTACCTAGGGTGGACGTTGGATCATGCTTCATAGAGTATACCTGGAGGGTGCTTCCATGTTCGAGTTGCACTTGCAACAATTATTTTCTCTAATGTTGATTGGCGTAACCATCCTTCGCACTAGTTAGTTGATTGCTTCATTTATCTTTGGGAAACTTTTAGTGTGTGCTCTATGCTCCCTAGTTTTCCATAGTGAGTTAGTTAATCATTAATTTGGGCCTCTGAACTAGGGTGGTAGACCACCCACTCCACCATTTGTGAGGACTTTTTGGTCTTTCGCTTAGAAACACGGAGCTGCCTCTTAATAGGCATTGTTTTTTATGACACTAGTTCGCCAGAGTCCATGTGTTAGAGTTTTACGGACTTGAACGATCCCACAAGGGGGGAACATGTGCATAAGATCTTCATGGCTAAAGTTCCTAATGATACTAGCCAAGGAACCCCTTTAAAATGGGATTCTTGTGCTTTTCCTTTTTTCAGAAACGTTGGTGTCCCTTTGATGGCCACTTTGTACATTCCTGGGTTGAATGTGGGACTACCGGTTTGGTTGGGTACCATTCCAAATGTCTTGAATTATCTTGACGCTTCTCAATTAAGCACCTTATGTCATGGGAATCATGTTTATAGTCCTTTGTCAACAAATTATTCTCCTCCTTCTTCCTTCCCTGGTGAAAGTATATCTACTAGTAACCGAAAGTCTAAACGAAATAGAAAGAGGAAGAATAGGAAGAAGAAATCACCAACCTCTGCAAGTCATGTTGGAGATAGGTCATCAACCTCTACAAGTCATGTTGAACACCATTACCCATCCTTTGAAAGTCATGCTAGGGGTAAACAACCAACCTCTGTAGGTCATGTTGGATATAGGTCATCGACCTTTGCAATTCATGCTGGGGGAAAACAACCAACCTCTTCTAGTCATGTTGGAGAGTTGTCAAAAATATATGTGATTCATGTTGGGGGCAAGCACCTAGTCCTTGTAAGTCATGCTGGGGAAAAAATCCAGTCACTACTAGTCATACTTGTAATAGGTCTGTAGCCTCTACAAGTCATGTTATTGACCAATCACCAACCTCTGCAAGTCATGTTGGAGATGTGCAACCAACTACTACTAGTCATGCTAGGGGCATTGATTCTATTGAGAAACCTAGATGGATAGGATGTAATCCTAAGTTCCTTTGTAATATTTTCAAGGGAGATCACCTTACGCATATATTGTGGTCCCTGTCTGCAAGATCTTCTGATTCCAAGTATTCTAAGGTTTCCTCACAACCTATTCAACTAGTGGTTGAGAAAGTGGTCATGTCGATGTAATCTTCGATCGATCCCACTCCCTTTTTGGGGGGTGATGTGCCTTTAGACCATGTTGTCTTACATCCTATTCAAAAAGTGGTTGAGAAAGTGGTCACACCGATGCAATCTTCGACTGATCCCACTCTTCTCTTGGAGAGTGTCGATTCTACCAAAGTGGTCACGTCGATGCAATCTTTAGTTGATCCCACTCTTCTCTCAGAGAGTTATGTGTCTACCGACTATGTGTTTATCATTTCTAGTTCAGTACTTTCAAAACAAGAGGGAATTTTTCTCACTTCAAGCACACCCCCCCCAAGTCCTAGGATGGGTTCTTTTGATTGGAATGACCTTGTTGAGCCTCGTCTTCCTTCTTCTGCACCCTTTCAAATAAGGTTTGAAGTTAATTCAAATAACATTTACCGATGTATTGTAGATGAAGGAGCCTCCAAAAGTATTTTTTCCTCCTCATTTTGGAAAGATTTGGGTTATCACGAGCTTGTGTCTGCATCGCATGAGATGTTGGCATTTGACAGATGTCCTAGTGAATATTTGTAGATTCTTCCCTAGTTTCCTATATCATTAGGTGGGAATACTATCCTTGTCGATGTTATAGTGGTACAAGGCTCGTTAGATTTCAATATGCTTATTGGGTGTGATTATTTATATGTTATGAACATTGTGGTGTTTATTCTCTTCCAAGTGATGCATTTCCCTCACAATGGAAGCATTATCACTATCGACCAGCTCGCGTCTGACAATCACAATCCTAATTCAATGTTAGTTCAGTCTGCCCCTTTATATGTTCGTAGTGTCTGTGTAGACTCTACCCCACCACGGGTTAATTATGTGGCATCTTATCCTCGGTGTTCAATTGCTCCTGAGAAGGAAATTTTTCACTCATGTTTTCCTTCTCGAAATTTGGCCTCAACAATTGATCCATTGGTTTATCTAATGGGGGCATGGGAGCACTTTCTTCCCCTTTTTGGTCCAAGTGATCTCGAGTCTCTTATTGAGTCTGATGTCACTATTAGTATATCATTAACCTCTTGTGCTTGTGATTATTCATTGATAGACTTTGCCAGTCCTAGCTAGAACCTTCCTCGTCATATGGAATATGGTCAGTTTACTTCTCCCTTTAGGACTTTCGACCCTCCTCATTTGCATGATTTCTCATATTTTGAATTTCCTTTGGATGAGGCTATCCTTGAAGCCATGACTGCAGTTTCTATATCGTGGGAAGTCTTACATCATGGTTTGTGTTTTCTTCCCTTTTTGGAGACTTTCCAGGTTGACTATCAAAGAGACTCTTGGTCAAAGCCTAACAGTGGGCTCTACTTGAACTACTACCACGCATGAGTTGTAAGGCTATGCAGTACCTTGTACATATTCTATAGTCCAGGTTTGTTTTTTTCAATTTTTGTATTCAGTAGCGCCTCTTATTTTCCGAATTTTCTATATGTATTGTATTTATTAACTTCTATATGAGTGTTATTGGCCTTATATAAATGATCTTGGAGACATTTTTTTGACATTTTTTCATCGTATCGATTCATTCTGACAGGTATTGACCTCGAAACTGGCATATAGGTTAGATTTTTCCCTACTTGCATTTTTACATTATTCATTTACTGGTTCATTTGGACTTAGGATTGACCCCACTGAAGTGCGACATGAAACCTTCTTTGTTTCTTTATAAGTGTCGTAATTAGGTGGTAGAGTCTACCTCTACATGGATGCCCTAGGAAGATCCTTTGCTGCATTTTGGCATCCATGTTGTCAGTTTTGACTATAGGCTTGGGAGTCCTTGTTAGTCCTGTCATGATTACATATTGAAGCCTCATTATTTTGTTAATCATCATTCTTGGAGTTAACCTCGAGACTCCCTAATGAGCATGCTTTGTTGTCTTTCAAGCTCGCTTTAAAATTCGAAAGCAACATCTAATGAGACTATATTTATGCTTTTCGATCTCGTTTGGATTACTTGAGAAAAGTAGCCCCCTAGAGTCTTCTTTAATCCCTTTTCAGACTCTCTAAAGATGAAAATATTGTCTAGCGATCTTGTTTCCCTTCACGCTTGCCAAACTCAAATTTAAAGGCACATCTGTCCAGGAGTAGTTTACCCCTTTTTCAGTCCATATGGATAATTTTATGAATAAAGGTATGCTCTAGGAACTTCAGTTCGCTAGAAGAGTATTCTCAGGTGTAAGTTTAACCCTTTTTCGGGTTTGAGGGACTAAATATTTGAAAAATGAGCACTCTTCTTCGTTTTGTTTTATCACCTTTTTCAGGACTTGGAGATTACTTACAAAAAAGGAACCCCCCCGGAGTCCATAGTTAAGTTATTTTTCAGACTCTCTAAAATTGAAAATATCGTTGAGTGACCTTGTTCCTTGACACTCATTAAAATTGGTACAGAAGAACATATACTAGCATGAGTTTAACCCTTTTTCCAGCCTGTAGATTATAGTGGAAAAAGGTACGCCTCGAGAGATTTGTCTCGCCAGGAGAGTTCTCCTTGGTTACTTTTATACTTTTTCAGGCTAAGGAGACTAAACTCAGAAAAAGGATGTGAGTCCATAGTTAATCTCTTTTTAGACTCCTTAAAATTGAAAAGATTGTCTAGTGATCTTGTTTTTGTCACACTCATTAAAACTATTTTGAATAGACATATTTTTGGTGCAAGTTTAACCCTTTTTCGAACCGACTAGACTATCTCCAAAAAAGGTACTCCCTAGAGTCTTATTTTGTGTTTTTTCAGACTCTCTAAAACATGAAAAAACTATCGAGCTTACCTTCTATGGGCTTGTAAAAAATTACATAGAAGGGGTCTCATTGTGTCTTGCTTAATTGCATTGTGGGTCTCATCTTTGTGTTTTTGGCATAATGGCAGCTCCATGTTTCTCTCAATTGAACCTTTGAAGCATTCCTTATACACAAGCCTTACAACACTTCTTTCCTCTACGACTTGACACCTTGACCCATGGAGGATTTTTCCTTGAGTTTCCTTATCCTACACATGTCTCCTTGCCCTGAGCATTAGTATGTTCCATGTGCTTGGAACTAGTTTTCTTGTCATGAAACTCATTCCTCCTTTGTAACGTAGAATTCTTTTATTCTTTTTCAAGCTCTTTAAAAAATTGAAAAAGACAAAAAAATAAAAAATTCCAAAAAGAGGGGACGACAAATATACACTCTTTTTCGGCAACAAAGAGAGTCGCCCTTGGACAAAGTACATCCTTTTGTTTATTCATAAAACATTGGGATCTAGTATGACCTTAGGAAGTTGTTCTCTCTACATAGAGTTGTGTCCTCCTCTGTTTGGTTACTCTTCCAAACATATGGAGAGTTTGTGTTGCCTCCTGCATCACGGACTTATGTCAATGTCATGATGCCTATGTCTGATCATCTTTCGTGTTTTTTTCCAAGAGAATTTTTACCCAACCTGCATCATCCTTTCTACAGTTTGTTTCTTGACCTTCATGAGTCGGCCATCCCTAGAGTCCAGTCAAGTCCATATTCGAAATCGACGAAGTTAGTGACATGATCATAGAGATCCTCCTGTCTTTTCCTGACGGACTGTCGAAGACCTCAGGGTAGTGAGTTATACACTCCCATTGTACTCCTACCTGATTTTTGAATATCATGAAGTTGTTTCTCGAGCTATGAAGACCTCATCTCCAGCCACAGGCATCACTAACTTCTTGAATATGCATACTATACTTGTATATCTTCGACTGATTTTGAGATGTAGATCCACTGTTTATTGCTCGCGGCTACACTTTATGTGATTATATGACATGAATTTGTAGTATATTTGATTGGAAACCATGATTAAGTTCATCTAGATAATGGGTATGCCTACCTCAGAGAGACAATTGTTGTTTTGCAGACTACACCTCCCGAACTCTGGTCTCACTTGATTTTGTGCATTGGTGAAGATGTTGTAATGTATTTTAGCCATGAATTTCTCTTCTGACCTCATACATCAGGGGGAATCTACTATATCCCTAAAATTCCATACTCATGCATACATGACATTGGCCCTCTTACTTGCATAATTTGCCAAATTATTGTTGAGAAGCTCTACTTAAAAAACTAATTTTTAGAGACCATACACACCCTGCACCACCACATCCCACGTACATACACTTTCTGCATGCTAGACAACCCACGTACATATGCTTTTCGCACACTAAACAACCCGTGTATTCTTGCAAAAGTTGCCAAAATTAAAAAGTTGTAAGGAATTCGGTGGAATTCACAAGTTATTGGAGGTTTCCCAACCAATTCACCTGCTATAGCTCATCCCCCAATTGAATAACCATCCTTTTTTCATATAAAAGGAGGTGTTGGGGTCTCATTTCACAACTAAGCATAAGAACAATGAAAATCTACCCAATTTCAGTTCCCTTCCTTGTCCGAGCATTTGCTACCTTTTGTGAGTTACTGCCTCAACATTCCCTCTTCAACCCCTTCTTCTTCCATTCGATCCTTTCCCTTGCCTTGAGGTGATAAAAAGATTGAGAGAAGAGGCCTATTGAAGGTGCACTTGGAGCATTGTAAAGAGGAGCCCAAACCAGGTTCCCGAAATGGTGGCTGACATGGATTGTAAGTTTCAATCTTTGTTTTATGAATAAAATAATATTTTTTCCCTGTCCCAGATTATTATGTTTTGTGTATTTTCATTTATTTATACATAGCATTTTATATCTAACCCTAATTAATGAACATAAATATCATGCTTGTAGTCCTTGTTTTCCTATTTTTGGATGCAGGTAATCCTTGAGAGGAGACTTGCAGTCTTTGGAACTACAGATCTTGAGGAGATCATCACCATATGTGGGATAAAAGGTACAAATACCAATATTCTCTTCTATTTCTTTCTTTTCATTTATTTTGGTATGTTTGGGGTAGAGTAGAAAATAGATTGAGTTTTTGATAGTCATTTGCTTTGTCTATATATTAAACCATGATATAGTTAAAGGGAGGATTTTCCCACTAGCAGTAGGTTTTAATTACATGTTTAATGTAATAAACTTAGTGGTAGGTTTCTTTAATTGCAAAATAATATCACTAGAATAGTTTGGAGGGAAGGCTCGGGAAACCCCTCATGTATAAATCAATGTAATGTATGCCCAGTTAGAAGTTAGTCAAATTGTTGAAGAGATTTTTAGAGAGTTGTTGTGGATAATAGTTGAGAGGAGTTGAGACTCTTTTGTAATCCAGTCCTGTACACATTGTAAAAAGAATTCAGTATTAATACAAAGAGCATAATCTCCTACATATGAGTCTTTTTGTGTATTTTCTGTGTGAATGAATGAATATGTTTGTTTCTGAATGTTTTCAGTGCATATGTGTGTATGCTACGAATGTTTAATGTTCCCTTTGCTGGAATTGATAGAATCCCCTATATCTGTAGTTTTCTGAGTGTTTTTGGGCTCTTACGGTTGTGTAAGGAGAGCACTTTAGAGTTGTTAGAAAACTCTATAAGGCCTACACAAGGAGTGCACAAGAACTCGTTTAGGATTTCTGTGAGGAGCGTGCTAGGTGGGCACATGAGAATCGTTCTCAATCTCATAAGAGATAGTGCAAGGAGTGCACATCATAGTTACTAAACACTCTAAGAGCCGACACAAGGAGTGAACAAGTGAGCCTTTAAGGTTCAAGACTCAAAGAGAGTCGAGTGCTTGGAGTGCATGAATTCAATACATTGTTGAAGTGTTTGTAAAGCTCTTGAGTGGAAGGGCATGACTTCTAGGAGGGAAAAAGAAACCATTTGAAGGATTAAAGGGCCAGGACCCTTTTTGAAGTCCGGGAAATTACAAGCTCAGGAGAAATAGTGCAAGTGTGCATAGAGCCAACGTAAGACATGCAGAGGAAAAACCATATATAGGTTTGAGAGCTGAGGACAGATAATCTGAGATTATGCAGAGATAAGTATAAGGAGTGCACCGAGACAACACTTTGTCAAGTGTTAGTCAATATTGAAAAGGTAAGTGCAAGGAGTACATCAGAGCCAATTTTCCAAGTGTCAAAGCTCAGGAGAAAGGAGCGTCGTGCTGCCATGAGGGCAGAAGGATTTGTTGAAAGAGAAAAGGGCCAAACCCCTTTGAAACCTTGAGGAATCAGAAAAGACCAGGAGGAGTAGCATTTTCCAAAATGCAAGAAGATCCTAGAGGATCGAACCTAAAAAGGAGGAAGTCGAAGGCTGAGCCTTTTTGAAATCTAGAAGAAATCCTTCACTAAAGGGAGATGAAGTTGCACATCAAGGGAGAAGCTATAAAAATTGTTGGATGGGTTGTAGAGGAAATTTGGGCCATTGGATTTTAGTCCCAGACAAGAGGAGGAGCGCGTACGAAGGGAGAACAGGTCCTAACCATTGGATCTGAGCACAAGGATAAACAATCATTGGATCCGGGTAATAAGCGTAGGTTTTCATCCTTGAAGTCCTCTAGACTTCGTGAATTCCGAGATTGTTCATTCTTAGGTGAAAAGGATATAGGTTTCCTGAATTCCTAGGATATGAAGTAATTATGTATCGCCCATCACTAAGGACACGTGTCCATAGATCGAAGGTAGTCCGAAAGTTTGACTATCCGGAAGAATCGGAGTGTGGTTGAAAAAAAACACAAGACTCCCGAAGATCCGAAAGCCATAGAACATACTGACCTTTGATAGTGAATGCCCATGTAAACAGATTTCAAACTTCGCAATTTGGACAGTCTGGGAGAATGGAGGTGAAAATTCCTATGGTTTGAGAACTCCTAAAGCCCGGAGTTCCGGAGCCAATCATAACCATTGGTTGTGGATAGGAAGATAACCTTCGATCCATTTCCCTTCTTGAATTCATGAGGAAGTGCAAGATAGGTGTTGAAGGGTCCCAAAGTCTAGAGAAAGAATCGATCGTCGATCTGAGACAGATGCCAACCATTTAATCTGCCTCATTCGAATGTTCCTGGGTTCGAACTTCAGAAGCATTGTAGTGTGCTTCTTTTGGAGCTCCTGAAGCTCGAATCCCCAGAGTCTCGAATTATTTAGTAATTTAAAAGATGACCCATGGTTTTGGCTCAAGGTCACATGGAAGACTCTGTTGGAGTATTAGGACCCTCGAGAACACATATTAGGAAGATAAACAAAGCCTAAGGAGAAGGAATTTGAGGGTTCAATAAGAGCCCTAGAGATGATTTAGCTCCTTCCTGTGAATTATCCAAGACCAATAGGTTGTGAGAGCCCTAGGAGGTGGGAAGGGTTTGCATCATATGGTATGAGAGCTTGATTTTGTTTACAGATAGTAGGAAAGAGAAAATATTTTGTCTGATACCATCAAGTGGTATCAAAGTAGATTTTTTTTGTCTATACACAACAGGAAAAGGAGAAGAAGACAAAGTGTTGATGCTCTCTGTGTGAATAACTATTCTCTAGTGTACAACATGAAGGATACTTTCCAAGAGGGCAAGGTAAATAAGAGGGCTACTAAAGGCCATAGACAAGGTCCGAGAGGAGACCACAAACTGATGATCAAACAAGATATGGATGAAGAGATCAATGATACTAGAGAGGTTCTCAATAGATTAACCTTGCAATGGAAGATAATGCAACAAGGAATATGGAGGTATGAGTCGCCCATGAAGGGGAAGGTAAAGTGGCCTATTCAGCAGTTGATTTCCAGAAAGTAGAAGCATATGTTGAAGAGGTGGTTGAGGCAAGTGGAAAACCTCAGTGACACAGAGGAGGACATGGTTTACATCTGTGAACCAAAAATTGGAGAGCAGGGATGATTTTAAGGATGGAAATTTATTTTTAAATGTAGAAACCTTGGCGAATCTTACTAATCCTTCATATGGAAATTATAAATGTTTGGCGATATTTTTGTAAAAATATTCAAATTTATAAGGATTTTATATAGTTTGTATAATTTTTTGGCGATTTTTAATGTAAAATCATTTTATCCTATAGAATTTGGGAGAATCATTTTTAGAATAGCAAATCTTTTTTGGGGAAAAAACATGGAAAATTAGCCCATGAGCGAAATTTAGCCCCTAAAATCATCCTTGTTGGAGAGAGCCTCGATGAGGAGGAAGAGATATCAACTCGAGATCTTGCAAATTTCGAGGAGAGCAATAAGAAGAGATCAGTTGAATATCTCATAGACTTCCATGAGGGAAGAACAAAAAATTCGATTTTCCAGGTGGGAAAGGAGGAGAGCATATTGTTTGAGAGTCTCGAGAACTCAGAGGATACTTTGAATCAACAAGGAGTGTTGATGGAAGAGGAGAAATATCAGAGATGAATTATGATAATTTGGGGAATTAGCATATTCCTTCCAAGTATCCTAGCAGAGGCCAGTGCATGTGTTGCACATGAGGAAGTCATGCAAGAGGCATCTAGGGAAGAGGTCATGGGGCCAATTTTTTTTTAAACTAACAATGCATGTGTTGTAGGTGCAGGAGAGAAAATATATCCAACATATACTATTATGGAGGAGGAGGGAGAAACATTTTCCCAAAGTTTGGAGTCAAGAGAGGACCTTAACCATGTTTTGATGGTAGGGGAGATTAGAGTATCTCTTGGAGAGGGGTTAGAAGAAAAATCTAATGAATATATTGCTTGTAAGGAAACTGAAAGACATCCCACAGATTCTATTATTTCAGAAAATAGAAGGAGGAGGAAAGAATATAATTCAATGGAATTTCTCATAAATTTCAATAAGGGAGATGAACAGAGGACAACTGCATAATTGGAACCTACGATAGGAGAGAGGGTTGTAAACAACATGGATTTTTCTAATATGTATGAATAATTGGAAGCCTTGGGAGAAAGGGTAATAACCCAGAGTAGGCTCATCCAACAGGTCAATTTGGAGATTGATGAAGAGGAGGAGATGCAATAGAGTAGACTACAAAAAAGGAGCTAACCAATGGAGAAGGATGATAAGGAAATAGAGGGGATAAGGAGGTTGATGTTGAAGTCAACACATGAGACAATCAACAATAGATGGAGGCTAACTAGAGAATATCCTGCAACATCAACAAGACAACAACAAGAGAAACAAAGAAGCAGAGTAGTTGGACAACACCAGAATGAAGTTTGGGACCTAGGAGTATCTCAATAACAACAGAAGAGGAGCCATGAGCAGGAGCTCATGATTTTTTTCATCATGGGAGTATGATTCTGGAGCATGGCTCCAACTCATCAGCGTGTCAGCAACCAACGTAGCAACGCACTAGGAGGGAGGAGATTTCAAGGAGAGAAAAACATCAGTATTCTCAATTTTGAGTTCAAATCTCAAATTTAATGAAATTTAATGTAATTAAAGTTTGAAAAGGCTAAAGGAAATCCAAGTCACTATATTTGTACAATATGAGTGTAAATTCACCTTTAATGGGATGTAGTTGTACATATATTGAGAATCGACTCATATATGGGATGTAATTACCCATTTAATGTAATAAACTTAGTGGTAAGTTTCTTTAATTGTGAAATGATAGCACTAGAATAGTCTAGAGGGAAGGCTTGAGAAGCCCCTCATGTATAAATCAATGTAATGTATGCCCAGTTAGAGGTTGTTCAAATTTTTGAAGAGAGTTATAGAGAGTTGTTGTGGATAGTAGTTGAGAGGAGATGAGACTATGTTGCAGTCCGGTCTTGTACACATTGTAAAAATCATTCAATATTAATACAAAGAGAAGAATTCCCTACATATGAGTCTTTGTGTGTATTTTCTGTGTGGATGAATGAATATGTTGGTTTCTGAATGTTTTCAGTGCATATGTATGTATGCGATGGATGTTTAATGT
This sequence comes from Picea glauca, assembly GCA_000966675.3. Taxonomy (NCBI): domain Eukaryota; kingdom Viridiplantae; phylum Streptophyta; class Pinopsida; order Pinales; family Pinaceae; genus Picea; species Picea glauca. The sequence continues at coordinate 208,296 of JZKD02S2227986.1, forward strand.
TCCCTTTGCAGGAATTGATAGAATCTCCTATCTCTGTAGTTTTCAGAGTCTTTCTTGGCTCTCACATTTGTGCAAGAACTGCACCTTAGAGTTGTTAGAAAACTATAAAAGGAATGTGCAAGGAGTATGCAAGAACACATTCAAGAGTTCTGTGAGGAGTGTGCCAGGTGGGAACACCCTAATTGTTCTCAATATCAGAAGGGATAGTGCAAGGAGTGCACATCACAGTTACCAAACACTCTAAGAGGCTAGAGCCAATGCAAGGAGTGCACAGGTGAGCCTTTAAGGTTCAAGACTCAAATATATTCGAGTGCAAGGAGTGAACAAAGCCAATATGTTGTTAAATTGTTGGTAAATATATGGAGTGGAAGGGCGTGACTATGAGGAGGGCACAAGAAACCATTTGAATGAGTAAAGGGTCGAGACCCTTTTTGAATTCTGAGCAATTACAAGATTAGGAGAAATAGTGCAAGTGTGCATAGAGCCAACGCAAGACGTGCAGAGGTCGAACCATATACAGGTTCAAAAGCTCAAGAGAGATAGCCTGCACTTATGCAGAGGCACGTGCAATGAGTGCATATAGACAATACTTTTTCAAGTGTTAGTCAAGCTTGAAAAGGTAAGTGCAAGGAGTGCACCAGAGTCCAAGTTTTCAAAGTGTCAAAGCTCAGGAGAAAGGAGTGTTGTGCTGTCAGGAGGGAAGAAGGATTTTTTTAAGGAGAAAAGGGACAAAGTCCTTTGAAACCATAAGGAATCAGAAAATATAAGGAGGAGTAGAGTTTTCCAAAACGTAAGCATAGTTGAGAGGATCGATCCTGTAGAGGAGGAAGTTGAAGGCCAAGCCTTTTTGAATGCTCGAAGAAATCCTTCATTCAAGGGATGTGAAGTTGCACATTATGAGAGAAGTTATAACAACCATTGGATGGGCTATAGAGGTAATCTGGGCCATTGGATTTTAGCCCCAGACAAGATGAGGAGTGTGCACGAAGGGAGAATAGGTCCTAGCCATCATATCTGAGTGCAAGGATCAACAGTCATTGGATCCAGGTAAAAAGCATGAGTTTTAACCCTTGAAGTCCTTTGGACTTCACGAATTTAGAGATTTTTCGTGCTTAGGTGCAAAGGAGACAGGTTTCCCAAAGTCCCAAGATCTGAAGTAATTCTAGATCGTCCATCATTAAGGACACATGCCCATAGATTGGAGGTAGTCCAGAAATTTAGCTATCTTGAAGAATTGGAGTGTGGTTGCAAAAACACACAAGACTCCCATAGCTCTAAAAGTCGGAGCACATATTGACCACTCATAGCGAATACCCATGTCAACATATCTAAGAATTAGTGAGTTCGACAGTTCGTTAGAATGGAGGTGAAACTATTGTGGTTTGAGAACTCCCAAAGCTCAAAGTTCCATAGTCAATCATAACCGCTGGCTGTAGAGGGCTTCGAGAATTCAATAATTCATGAATTTAGGAGGAAGCACAAGATAGGTGTTGAAGGGTCCTGAAGCTCGAAGCCTAGATAAAGCATTGGTCATCGATCTGAGACAGACTTCGATCGTCTGATCTGCCTTGTTTGACTGTTCGCAGGTTCGAACTTTGGAAGAGTTGTAGTGTGTTACTTTTGGAGCTCCTAAAGCTTGGAGTCCCAGAGTCTCTAATTCTTTAGTAATTTGAAATATGACCCATTGTTTTGGCCGGGAGTCACGTGGAAGACTCCACTGGAGTATTAGGACCCTCACAAATGAAGATTTGTGCTAGGGAAGAGAAACAAGGCCTGTGGAAAAAGCATTTGAGGGTTCGGCAAGAGCCCGAGAGTTGATTCAACTCCATTCTATGAACAATCCTAGACCAAGAGGTCCCGCAAGCTCGAAGAGGTGGTGGGGGTTTTCATCAAAATACATCCTCAAGTTTTCCAAATCTCTCACGGGTAGGTTTTTATTCTAATCCTCAGTCACATAGAAGCTTATCTTGGTTTAAGTGGTTCTTGTTCAACTACACCTTGAAGAGATCTTTATGTGATAAAAAAAGTTAGATCAATGTTAATAGTCAGATGAGCATGGATTTTATCTCTCTATTCAAATCCTCTTCTCCATGTCTCCATGAAACATAAGTAAAATGATACATTCTATTCATTGGGGTTTTAAATGAAGGACATGTTGGGGTTTACAAACCCTAAATATCATTTTTACGAAGAGGATGTATATGCTTACCAGGAGTAAGAAATCTAATCACTTATTTTATTTCATCAAAGGTGTAGAGAGGGACTAAGAGAAATTTGTACTCTGCACGAAGCATAGAGATTTCATTATACAAACAGATTCAAAAATAATTCTACACTATGCAAGCTACTCTCTCACTTATAAAATCACATACCAAGGCCTCAAGGCTCCATGATGGTGCATGTGTGTTGAAATCAATGGGATTTTATAAAAAGGGACTTTATTGATGGTATGGATGTTACTAGCCATGATGGTTTGCATATTGAACTAGATTTTGTGAAAATAAGTTTTCTATATAACATGTGCAGGCTCTATTTTCCATCTCATTAAGGATACAATGGACCAAAATGTGGCTGCAGCTAGCTGAGGGTAACTCATTCACTTGATTTGTTGGAAGGAGATATCAAATGGTATTGCATCCTTCAGTGCTTTCAAATAATAATGATGAGATTGGGAATTCAAAGAATGTATTTAAGTTGTGGAATGATATAGAGAAGCATCATTTCAGTGACGATTATACTATTCATTACTATGTCGAATGAGTTGCTTCTGAATAGAAAAATTGTAGTAGCTTGCATAAGTGATTCAGAGAGAGAGGATCCATGTGCGAGATATTTTTAATAAGGCTCAACAATTATCGCCATATGTACTTTTCTTTGATGAGATTGATTCAATTGTTATTTACCTGAAGAAGCCTGCTCCAAAAGCAAAGGTTACCCAACCTCTACCTTACCACAACGACCCATCAAAGCGGAACATCCTTCATTTTTGAGACAACTACTATTGATTTCTCTTAATATTTAGCAGTTGAAAAGGAAGTAACAATAACACACTAAGTCTCTACATGAATGAGATTGCACCAAGATTCCTTGTGTGGAAGATTCTGAATGGTATTTATTAAAGTGTGAAAACATTGGAACCCTCTGTCATCACATTTTGGTGAACTTGTTATGAGTCTTATATTGCAGGGTATTGGGTGGGCAAGTCCAAAATATGGTTTGATCAACAACACTGTGCACAACACAAAGTATCGAATGAAATTCACATAAGTATAACTTTGCAAATGTAGAAAACATGTAGGGTACTTGTCATGTAGAAAACATGCAACTACCATAAATGATCACTTTCATACACATATTTCTCCGCATTTTTCAAATTGAAGTTTCCATATTTTTATGATAAAACACAAGATTGGTATTAATATGTTATATGTATCGTTAGAAAAGGAATTCTAGGAAGAACTTAGAGCAGGCTTGGTCAATTCTCTTATGAGAAATGACTAATAAAAAAAAATAGCATTGAATCATCAAATACACCTTAAATATTTTGGTATTAGTGGCATATATTCTTCAGAGATAAGCATGCATTTAGTGGAAAAAACTCTTATGTAAAGAAGATAATATAAGAATAATACAACTTCTAGATCATTGGGATAACTGAGAATAATGAAGGACATATTCCCAGTCATCCTTGGTATATACATAAAATTCCTTACATGTGATAAGTGGCACTCTAAAAGGATTTCAAAGATGGATTATTAAGGTCATGCTTGAAAAATAGACTACAAAAATATAAAATCTAGCAAACCATTGTCTTCACAAATGAAATGATTAGTGAAGGGTGACTATTACTAAATGATTGTACTTAAACCATTATACTTAAATGTGATTCCAAATCTATGTCAGCCACCGTAACTAATTATTCCTATTTTTGAAAAAGTTGTTACGCACAAAGAAACTGTAACTCAACCTTCAGAGACATATAAAAGAGAACGTTTAGCCTTGAGAAGGGGATCGACCTCGTGGGAAGGAACGAAAGTGCATCCAGGAAGAGTCTGTAAACACCATGAAAATATGTAATAACATTTATGCATAGTCTTAATATAAGAGAAGATTCATCCCTCTATTTTCCTCAATTTGTAGTCTTCTTTTGTTTATCTTAATCATTTATTAGTTGTCTAAAATATTTTCTAAAATCTAGTTAGGGAGTAATAATTAGATGGATGTTTTGTATATTCAACATTTATTCTATTTTGGTTTCTAACCTCATTAAAGTTCATATTGTGTTTTCTTATTTATGAATGATATTAATTATCTCATTATGTTGCATTGATTTTTTCTTTAGTGATTATAACGAGATTGTAGAGACCCTACTTAATTAAATACAAAGATTTAACACAATTAACATATATTTCCTTTCTCTATATGTAAATTATTCATTCACATCCTACAAGCATAAATATTCTGCAGGAATTCAAATCTATTTACAGCATGAAAATAACTTAACAAAATAAAATTTAATTACCTCTTCCTAATGCTAGTTTCTCCGTTGACCTGGTTGTCCAGCCTACTGCTTTGTTGTTGCCTGATGCACTGACCAACTCTGCCCAAACTGACTAACCTCCCAGCCAGCTAGGAGCAGCCTGTCCAGCTCCCTAGCTCCAGGAAACCAAAAGGAATCCTGGCCCCCGTGCCCCAAACCCCCAACAAACCAGTGCCCCCTGCTTCTGATTCACCCAAAACCCCAAAAGCTAAACTCCTCACCAGAGATCTCCCACCGAAATATCTATCCTCCTCCCCAAAATGTTTTCTCCTCCCCCCAAAAGAATACCTTCCTCGTAAGACTCTCCCCTTCATATCCCCCCCTTCATCGACTCTCCCCCTTTCATTAATTTCCTTATCCATTTATATTTATTATCTTATCCCCATATTTAATGTTTCTTCCCCCCCGTATACGTAAATCTTTAATACATTAAATTATTAACCCCCTTCAATTCTTTACTCAATTAATTAATGAGTCAATTCATAATTAATTAATCATGGACAATTAATTAATAATAATTAATTATTTAATATTATTTAAGAAATAATTATGGTTTAACTAACATATTAGGACAATCGGATTATCAAATTAATTATAATTAATCATCCCTATACATTTATTTAAGCAGGGTTGTTACATACACCCACCCTTCAGGAAACTTCATCCCAAAGTTAAGGTATCTCATGGTACAAAGGAAAAGAAACATGGTTCACACATTCATAACAATTAACCGACACTATCAGAAAGTAAATCAAGAAAAATCATACATACTAGTGTATATGTACAAGAAATGCATGTGTAGCTAGTACATACAAGTCCCGTGCATGTACTAATAATAAAAACCTATCATCCTTTAATAATTTATGTATGCATCCAATCCAGTCAACAAGACTAGTCTTTTATAACAGACTATAAACCAATCAAATGTTTGAGAAATCCTTTAATTACAATTATCCAGTTCAACAATTTTATTTAGACCACTATGGTTTAGTTATGAAATTATGAATATTCATATATACACATTTTCCTTTTTAGAAGGAAAAACATTAAATTCACCATCAGACAAATCTCCATACTCTCTCAACTATTTCTACTCATCCTTCCTCCCTAACTTACTTCCATCTCCATTCCTATCCTTCCTCTACTAGACTATCTTGGAGCGTCAACTATATTGACCTACCTCCAAATAGAACCCGTAAGTGGAAGTGTCACTATCTTGACCAAGCTTCCCTAGCAGGCAACTGAAAGTTATCATCACATGTCTTGGGGAGCGTGATCTAACACCGTCCTCCCATGAATTCAGGTTTCGGAGGATACACGGTGGGAAATGCCTCCACCCCTCCTAATCATAACTAGGGTGCACACCCTACAATGGAATATACAGTGGCACCGTGTTGCTGGGGGATTTGTCATCATTTATTCGGTTTTGGGCAGTCTCATACCTGAAATCCTGCACTGGTCCACACATTATAGCAATGCATCCAAACCAATATAATTTCACATACAAATATTTGTACCATAATGTTTCTCGGATAGTGGTCATGATATCCACTTTCATCATCATTATCCCTTAGCTATTTCATAGCCCATAACCTGCAGATTAGTCTATAACACAAACTCATACATTTCTATGCATTATCATCATGTAATTGCATACAACCATCATTTCAATTCAGTATCCATGTACCAAAAAATTAACATCAAAGTTTTCAAGTTAGAAATAGATCTCATAATATCCCATAATTCAATTTCAACACCAATTCATAAAATTATCATTTACCAAATAGATTGCATCATATCCAACATCATTCTAATAGTATTTAAACATTTATAAAAAAATTCATTCTCACAACATGTCGCATCATATACATCATCATCAATAACATTTAAACATTCGTAAAATTTACATTCACAATATATCACATCATATACATCATCCTCAATATCATTTAAACATTCATAAAATTTACATACATTTTAAAGTTTAAGTGTATCATTTAATAGTTCCACTGTGAATAGAAAATAAAGTAGATAGACCTCAAGTAATCCTGGTTGTCTAAGTCAAAAGTGGTGTTACATACACCCAACCTTTGAGAAACATATTCTCGAGGTGGTCAAAAAAGTGAGGGATAGTCTCGTCGTAGTGTCTCAGCATCTTCCCAGGTAGCAGATCCTGGACTGTACTTGTCCCACTAGACCTTAACTTGGTCTACCAGACGGTTCATGAGCTATCAGACTCTATGGTCCAATATGCGTAATGGTTCTACTGTGAGAGTTCCCACGTCTAATACCTGCAATTCCTTCCAATTTAGTTTATGTGATTCATCAACAACATAATGATGTAAAACAAATATATGAAAAAAATTATGAGTTTTATGCAAGTGGGGTGGCAGTACAAGACAATAGGCAATGGGTCCAATTTTATCTTGGATTTTGAACGGTCCTATAAATCAAGGTGAAAACTTTGTCCCCTTCCCGAACCGTATGGTACTCTTATTAGGCATGATACAAATGAAAACCTAGTCTCCCACCTCATAACTTCGGTCGGTCCTATGTGCATCTGCATAACTTTTTTGCCTATCTTGTGGTTCCTTTAGTCTCTGCCTAATCTGAATCACCTGTTCCTCCATATCTTGAATCAATTCTGGCCCAACTGTTACTCGGTCTTCTAGTCTATCCCAACTCAATGGCATTCTGCATGGCCTTCCATATAGAGATTCGTAGGGTGGCATTCCGATGGAGCTATGAAAATTGTTATTGTAGGAAAACTCTACCAAAGGTAGGTACTTCTCCCACTGGGTTTGATTATCCATGACATACATCCTGAGCATGTCTTCCATGACTTGATTTTCTCTCTCAGTTTTCTCATCTGTTTCAGGATGATAAGCTATGCTTAAGTTCAATTGAGTCCCCAACGCTAACTGCAAACTTGTCCAAAACCTAGAAGTGAATCTAGAGTCCCTATCTGAAATGATCTTCTTAGGTATCCCGTGCAAATGGATAACCTCATTTACAAACACAAATGCCACATCAACAACATCGTAAGTGTCTCTAACTAGAATAAAATGAGCACTCTTGGTTAACTTATCCACTATCACAAGAATGACATTGTGTCTATGAGATGTGAGCAGTAACCCCACAACAAAATCCATAAAGATGACTTCCCACTTGGACATAGGAACATCATGTGGTTGTAGGAGGCCTGCTGGGTGATGGTGGTCAGCTTTCACTTGTTGACACTCTAGGCATTTGGCGACAAAATGGACTATATCGCGCTTCATGCCTACCCATAAGAAGAGCTTCCTCATGTCTACATACATCTTCTTCACACTTAGATGCACACAATAAAGTGCTCTATGGGATTCCTTCAGTATGATTCTTCGAATATCCCCATTCTTAGGGATGTACATCCTTCCTCGATATCTCAATAGTTTGTCTACTTCCAGACTATATCCTTCATACTTTGGATCTAACTGCCTCCTTCTTTGGAGGTTGGAAGTTACCTTCAAATACCAACTATCTCCTTGGAGTTGCGTCAACACATGTTCCCTCAGATTGACCTTTAAGGGTACTAAGGAGAAGACACGTGGTCTCCTACTCAAGGCATCTGTGACCACATTTTCCTTTCCCTTGATGTACGAAATACCAAAATCATACTCACTCATAAACTCACTCCATCGCCTTTGCCTGACATTCAGA
>JZKD02S2227986.1:218043-229002 GCA_000966675.3 Picea glauca
TGATGTACGAAATACCAAAATCATACTCACTCATAAACTCACTCCATCGCCTTTGCCTGACATTCAGATCTCTTTGAGTGAAGAGATGTTTTAAACTTTGATGGTCTGTTTTGAGTTCAAATTTTTTCCCAACAAGATAGTGCCTCCAAAGTTTCAAAGCTAGCATTACAGTTACCAACTCTAAATCATGAGTCGCGTATAGCTCTTCATGTTTCTTCAACTTCCTTGATGCATAAGCTATCACTCCTCCATCCTGCATTAGCATGGCCCCCAACCCTTTCTTTGAGGCATCCGTGCAGACGGTGAAGTCCTTTTCCATGTCCAACACTCATAGAATTGGCACACTAGTTAGTAACCTCTTAAGCTCAATGAATGCACTGTCAAATTCTTCAGTCCATTCATACCTTACCCCCTTTCACTGTAAGGTGGTGATGGGTTTCACTATTTTGGAGAATCCCTCCACAAATCTCCGATAGTAACCTGCTAGCCCCATGAAGCTTCTCACCTCATGGGTATTTTTTGGCACTAGCCACTCCATAATGGCCTTTACCTTTTCTGGCTCTACAGAGATTCCTTCACTTGAAATGATATGACCTAAATAGTGGATCTCTTTCTGAAAGAAGGAACACTTCGACAACTTCCCATACAATTTGTTCTCTCTAAGGTAGGACAACACTACTCGTAAGTGTTCCTTATGTTCTCTTTCGTTCTTGGAATAGATGAGGATGTCATCTAGAAAGACTTGTACAAAACGATCTAAGTACTTCCAGAATACGTCATTCATGAGGCTCATGAATACTACTGGTGCATTGGTCAATCTGAAAGGTACTATGACAAACTCGTAATGTCCAAACCAAGTTTGAAAGGCAGTTTTTGGGATATCACCTTCCTTAATCCTTAACTGATGATACCCTGATCGCAAATCGATCTTTGAGAATATTGTTGCTCCTTTCATTTGATCAAAGAGGTCATCTATTCATGGCATCAGGTACCTATTTTTCACTGTAGCATGGTTCAGCTCCCTGTAGTCTATACATAGTCATAAGGATCCATCCTTCTTCTTTACAAAAATTACTGGTGCACCACAAGGTGAGACACTTGGCCTTATTAGCCCTAAGTCCAGTAACTCTTTAACTACATTTGCAATTCACAAAGTTTCGGCGCTGTCATCCGATACAGAGTCTTGGAAATTGGTTCTGCACTAGGTTTTAGCTCAATAGTAAAATCAAGCTCCCTCTCAGGAGGTAACCCTGGTAACTCATTCGGAAAAACATCCTTAAATTCCGACAATACCGGGTACTGATCCAATGAGGGTCCCTTCCCTTCATTCACTACTTCCACTACATAAAGTCGACACCCTTGTCTCAAGCATCGCTTAACCTTCATAGTTGAGATAAAGTGTAATGACACTTTTCTCCGTACACCCTAGATCTCTATTGGTCTTCCCTCATCGTCGACACAAAGCACTCTCTTTGTGAAACAATCTACCAAGGCTCAGTGAGCTACTAACCAATCCATTCCAATGATTAGGTCATACACCCCGAGAGCAGTGACGTATACCTTCAACCTAGTAGTACACACTCCCAGGTCTACTATACAATTATCAACACTAGGTCCTATAGCTTGTTTTTCCCCCTAAGCCATCTCAACTTGTTTAAATTCATCATGCTCGTAGGCTGCCAACCCACTCTTTTCTAATGCAGATGGTGAAATGAAACTATCTATAGCACCATAATCAAATAAAATCTTAACGTTGATATGATTTAGTGTACCTGATGACTCCACCACCATGGATTGATGTTCGGCCTAGCAATTATTAACCGATGTGTAAATATGGTGGCTGCTACTTGATCTTCCCATCGGGGCCTTCCCTTCTCTATGCGTGAATCCTGATTATAACTCTGGGTAGTCACGCTGAAAATGGGGTCCTCCACATCCCCAACAGGTAACACGAGATTGAACCTGCGCATTGTTATGTGACTATCTCTTAAATGAGTTCCTTCCCCTGGAACCCCTGCCCCTACTAGTTGTTCCCTGAGATGGTCATGGACTTATCTGCATCGTTGGTGAAGAATGAGATGTTTCACTCACTACCATTGAAATCCCCATAGTTACTATCCTTGGTGCGACTCTGTTACCATATGGAGGTGGCCTTGAGCTCCCTCCCCTAGGAAATTTCCTAGGGGCCTTCCCGACGAATCCAAGACGATGCAGAAAGGTCGACCTCGTCCCTCCATTCAAGTTCATGTGTTCTTCTGCGTAACGCACATTTTCCACCACTTTCGCTACTGAAGACGGTTTTCACATCTGCAAAATAGCTATTATCTTAGGGTTCAATCCATAAACGAACCGCTCTGCCTGTCGTTGGTCATTATCCATATACGAAACATATTTGACCAATTCCATAAATCTGATCTCATATTCTTCTACAGTTCTATTTCCCTGCACTAAGGCATGAAATGCCCCTACCTGTTGTTCCTCATAGTACACTGGCAGATATTTCCTTCAGAACCTCTCCTCGAAAAGTTCCCAAGATACAGTGTCTGGGGTAAGATGCATTTTTCTTTCCAGGTTTCCCCACCAATTCAAGGCATTTTCTCTTAAATGAAAAATTTCTATCTTCGCCTTTGAGTTGGACACATAGTCCCTTAAGGAAAAACACCTTGTCATGCCTTCCAACCATGCTTCTGCGCATTCACTAGTGCGACCCCTAGCAAACTCTGAAAGTTTGATCTTCTACAATTCTCGAGTGATGTCTTTGAGTGGAGGTCCTCCCCTTGAATCCCTTGACGCTTCTGGATTACCTGTTCTAGATGGTGGGGGTTCCACTTCAGTCCCTGCTGGTTGTCGCCCCTTTAAAGTATCATTTATGGCCTCTAACAAGTGCAGTATGAGAGCTAGTTCAGGTGATGGTGGTGGTGGCACTGGCAGTCTTGGCAACGCCTGCAACGACGCTCCTCTGCCTTGATTCCCTTGAGTCCTAACCATCCTATATGATTTAACCTGCATCAACCAAAGTTGTCAGGGTGAGTTCAAGGACATTTCAAATTGGTGCTACTCAAACTAGAAACAGGGTTAGGGGATTGGCTAGGTTAGGGCTAAATCTTCTAAGCTTGATTTTTTTTTTTTGCCTAAGAAAACTATTGGCTCCCTTACCCTGTAGCTACGCTAGCCTTGCACCATACTTGCCAATTCCTCTATATTACTTTTCTAGTGTGTATGTTGCCTCCTTCCCGCTTGTCCTAGTCTAAGTCCTTTAAACTTTTTGTTTACAACTAAATATCCTTTGATGCTTGACTCGTGGGCTTCCCTTGGCGTGTTGTACATATGCATTGAATTGTGTGTCTCGGTGGCTGCAGGTGCGATTCTTTAAGGATTATAGAGTGGCTTTCAAGCATTGGAGCTTAGCGCTTGGCTTTGACTGGTGGAATGGAATGAAAGGGCTCGACGATTGGCTCGATGAGTTGTGTGTAAGGTATCATGAGCCTAACGCTTGGATAATCGTAGTTTATACTTCGGGATACACTCTGTTACCATTAATCTATTTAAGTATAAGAATTTATTTGTAAAGACTCATGAGGGTGTGTTGGTGTTAGTGCTCTTTTTAAGGCACTTCGCTTGGTGGGTGGTCTTGGTTTCAAAACCCATGGACCCTCTAACATTTTAATCAACTTTTAATGTATTTTAACTTTACACTAAATACACAATTAATTTAATTTTTTTTTTTTTTTTTTAAAGATAATTAACTTTAAATGAACTTAATCAACTTTAAATTAATTTAATTAAATTAACCTAAATTAACTTTAAATTAATTTAAACTAAATTAACCTAAATTATCTTTACACTAAAATAAAAAAAATTAAATGAACACACGCATAATTTATAAAAGAAATTTAAAATTTAAGAAAATCGAAATAATTTAAAAATCAAGTGCGGGCACACATGGATTCCACGTGCCCACCTTCCTTCCTCCAGCGTCCTCCTGGCCTAAACCCTAACCCTTATCTTTTCCTATTTATCACTTCAAACCCCACTCTTCTCCTCTTTTCATTTTTTTTTTTTAAGCGTTCAGGGTGAAGGATGAGGCCGACGACCATAGCCATCCCCCTGCTAGGTCGACCCTGGTAACTCATGTTCCAGGAATGGAGGGCACGTCTAGCATAGTGGCACATTCCCTAATTCCTCGATGGCTTAGCGTTTGACTTGGGTGGTGGCTTGTGTTTTGTATGATGTTGCGTGATAAACAAGCTCAGGGTTTCGGAGCTAGGCCTGTGGGCTATTTTTTTTTTGTTGATATTTTTTTTTGTTTTTTTGTTTTTTGGGCATGTGCTCCTCTGTCGTGGCTTGGTCACTAGGATGTGAAATTGGGCCTGTACAAAATGCGTACTGCACCCATAGATAATATATATAATTTCCATAAAGATTCCAAGGATTTACATAAAACTTTTCTAGCCCTAGACATGTTTTATTTGTGGCAAGATTATGAAGTCTCTACACCAGACAAGTAACTCCCTACATGATGATTGATTTCCATAGAGGGAAAGCGTACGATTCCCTTGTCTTGGTCATGTCAATTTTTTTTTTTTAAAACAATTTCAAGTGATGAAACCCTCCAACCAAGATGTATAATATTGTGTTGCATTCCCGCATTCTCTGTATTCTAATATGTCATAACGAAGATAACATATAGGATTTCGGCACCGTTTAATTACTATGGAGGAAGGGTCATTGTATTATACTTAATAACCCTAGAAATCGATTTTTTTGTTGGCATATCAGTCTATTTATGCCTGAAAGTAGTATTCTAGTGCAGTTACTTTGCCTGGAAATGTTACGGGCATGGTCACATAGGTGCCGGTGATAAAATTTCACTCTGGAAATCTGGAATGTGGGTTGTCTCCTTGGCATCTTGGTGTTTGGTCTTGGTGCCGACCTATGTGTTGACGTGGTGTCCAAACTATTGGGATCCTTTCGTATTTGTGGCATAGTGCTTGGTGCATGCTGTTTTGTGCGCTAGGATTTGCAAAGGATGCCCGTTGTGGGCTCCTCTTATGGTTTGGCACTTGGTTTTGGGTTTCAACTTGTGACGTGTTAGTAGTTGGCATTTGGCTTGGAGATTGGACCTTCAAGCTCAATATTTTAGTAATTTTATTTACTGATGTGTAGTGTACTGCCTCCTCGTGGCTTGGGCACCTGGTCTTAGTTGCGAATTGTGTAGACTTTGCGCTGGCTTGGCGCGTTGGTAGGGCGGCTCTTGCCAAGACTTTGCAAGTACATGGAGGCTACTGGAATTTGATCCGTGGCTGCTAGGATTCAAGCCTAGACCCGTGGGGTATCTAGCCCGATAATGTCAAAATTATGTTTGGTTTTGGCGTGAAGATACTGTGTCGATTTCCTGCTCAAAGATATTCGGGTTTGTTCGAAGGAAAGGCCATGCATTTTACTAATAAATTTTATATGCGTGAGATGAGGTTTTGTATTTCTCGGTTCTTGGGATATTATAAGATTACATTGCTTTCTTTTGACCATTTTTTTTTAGCTATTGTTATTCTGATATGCAATGTTATGATATAGTAATATATTATGTTATTCTGATATGCAATGTTATGATATAGTAATATATTATGTTATTCTGATATGCAATGTTTTCTTTGTTATTCGGACTAGATCTTAAGGTTTAAATGGAGTTTTCTTTGGTAAAAACCTGCAACTAATTTTTTTTTACTGTTAACCTTAATTATGGACATTTTTCAATGCTAGGGTTTCCAAATTTCTTACTTTTTATTCCTTGAAGTTGAAATTTGAACAGTAAGTCCTGAAATTTTAATTGTAATAGTGAACCCTTAAGTTTTTGACACGATCTTTTGAAAACCAGGATTTTAATAAGCCTTACATTTTATTTTTTTGCAGGTGAAATGATATTCTTGTTACTTGACTTCAGCCAATAGGGTTTTGAATTCTGAAGATACATTATGAATGGCTCACGGCTGAACATTCAATTCAAGATTTTCTGAGTTTAAATTCTAACACAAAAATATTAAATAGTATTCTTTGTTTAACTGTAAGTTGTTTGCAAACCATCAGACGTAGGTTCTACTCTCTCTCTATCAAGTAATAAGGATGTTTCAATGTTAGGTTTCTGAAAAAATTCTCCATATAAGGGGATAAGGTGGGTAGGTAGGCCCTTGGCTCCAGATTTTGAACCAGGGCTCTGATACCATGTGTAGAGACCCTACGTAATTAAATACAAATATTTAACACAATTAACATATATTTACTTTCTCTATACATAAATTATTCATTCACATCCTACATGCATAAATATTCTGCAGGAATTCAAATCTATTTACAGCATGAAAATAACTTAACAGAATAAAATTTAATTACCTCTTCCTGATGCTAATTTCTCCGTTGATCTAGTTGTCCAGCCTGTTGCTTTGTTGTTGCCTGATGCACTGACCAACTCTGCCCAAACCGACTAACCTCCCAGCCAGCTAGGAGTAGCCTATCTGGCTCCCTAGCTCCAGGAAACCAAAAGGAATCCTGGCCCCCATGCCCAAAACCCCAGCAAACCGGTGCCCCCTGCTTCTAATTCACCAAAAACCCCAAAAGACAAACTCCTCACCAAAGATCTCCCACGAAAATATCTATCCTCCTCCCCAAAATGTTGTCTCCTCCCCCAAAAAGAATACCTTCCTCGTAAGACTCTCCCCGTCATATCCCCCCCTTCACCGAATCTCCCCCTTTCATTAATTTCCTTATCCCTTTATATTTATTATCTTATCCCCATATTTAATGTTTCTCCCCCCCGTATACGTAAATCTTTAATACATTAAATTATTAACCCCCTTCAATTCTTTACTCAATTAATTAATGAGTCAATTAATAATTAATTAATCATGGACAATTAATTAATAATAATTATTTATTTAATATTATTTAAGAAATAATTATGGTTTAACTAACATATTAGGACAGTTGGATTATCAAATTAATTATAATTAATCATCCCTATACATTTATTTAAGCAGGGTTGTTACAGAGATTAATGCTAAAACAATTTGGCGTGCACCTTATTGGACATGGCTTTGGTGTTAATCGCTTATATTCTCTCAAAATACATTTAGATAATTGTATCATGCATATCATTTGATAGTGCATATTCTTCGAAGTATTAACATTCATGGACCCCCATCCTCCATTTATAATAAGACTTCTATTTGTTTAAATTTAAATATTACACATTGATATTTGAAGTTTGTTCTTTGTTTCTTCCATCTTTTAGTTTGATAACTTGGGAAATAGGGATAACGATGCCCTCTCTCATTAGATGAATTGTGTATTTTGTTTTTCATATTTTTATTAATGTTTGCATGACCTTTCTCATTTAAATCTTAATTTTATTTCTTTATGGGTATGAGATTTATTCAATATCATTTGATTGAGGGTTACCCCCTCCAGCTTCTCGATTCTTCCAAGAAATCCTAAAGTGGGGAGGCTTTGTATAAACCTCATAAGGGTCCTTGGAATTGTTCCATCACTAGGAATGATCTCAAGAATGATAGTACATATCGAGAATGGCAGGGATACACTATTGGTGGAAAATACCTTGTATTGACAGTGCATGGGGATCCTTTTGTATCTCACCCACATCTGATAAGATCTCTCATATCTATTAGGGGTAGTTTCCAAGTACATGCAGGAGCCACATGAGCTACAATGGAAGGTTTCCAAGCGCATCTTAAGATATCTTCAGGGACCCACTAGTTATGGGATCCACTATGTAGCAGGTTGTGCATTCGATCTCACCAGATTCACAAATTCTGATGCGGCTGGCGATAACACGGATCTCAAGTCCACTAATGCAGGAGCATCGCTCCATGCCATCTATGCACCAACCAACCAACACATTCAAAGCGTGCATTCAAGGAGGAGAGGCGCCAGTCCTCTCACATTTTAAATTTTGAAATTTGTATTAAATCTGTGTAAGGCCATAGAGCCAAAAAACCATGCATATGCGTAGGCTGTAGATAAGGTTTTCCTTAAATGATTGTAAGGATGAGATATAGATCTGATTCAGACTAGACAACCATTAAATGAAATTGAATAGAGTAGGTATCTTGGAGGGAAGAGCTCAAAGAGTCCCCTCATGTAAAAGATCTTAAAAAAAAATCTTCTTTGTATCTAGTTAGTTGGTAGACGAGAGAATAGGAAGAAAGAGCTGAGACTTTGTTGCAGTCCGAGCTCAACCTATTATAATAGGCATTCATATTAATACAAAGAGTAGGTTTTCCTGCACATGAGTCTTTTTGTATTTATGCATTTGAATGTGTGTATATGTTCATGGATGAATGTCTTTATAGGTTCATTATATGTTGTAGATGTGTGTGTTGTTTGCATTTGCAAGGATAGATAGATTTTCCTATCTTTTTGTGAGTTCTTTGATTTCAGATTTGGTTCTCTGTGGATTCATGTAAGAGATTGCATGACAGAACATTGCGGGTTCTGCAAGCCAGTGCATAGAGTGCACTTCTAAATTCTGCGGAGTTTGGACAGAGTTGTGCCAGGAGGGCGCACCGGAGGAATTCTTAGACTTAGGGATGAGCCTTAGAGTTACTGAACACTCTGGAGGTGAAGATTGTGCAACGAAGGCACAGGGAAGACAAAACGTCTGAGGTTCTGTAGAAGCTCCACCAGAAGGGCATCGAGCGAGTGCAAGGAGTGTACTAAAGAGAACTCTAGTTAGGATTTAGAGAAGACCTTCACAGGGTTACTGAACACCCTGAAGGCTCAGCAAGGAGTTCTTGAGTAGGAAGTTGTAGAAGAGGGAACTTCCATCCCTTCAAGAGCAGAAAGGGACAGAGATAGTCTGAGGTCAGATCCATAGGTAAGATTAGGAGGAAATAGCACGGTTGAGTGCAGGGACTCAGAAAGGTGTGCAGAGGACCAAGAAAACCCTTTGGAGGGTTTAGAGTTGATCAAGCTCAGGAGAGATAGCATTTTAAGAATGCAAGCGAGAACCAAAACCCATCAGGGTTCACAGAGGAAGCAAAGGCCGAGGTCTTTGAGACTTTGAGAATATTCCAAGGGAAGGAAGAAGAATGAACTCAGGAGGAGAAATAGTTACCATTAGATCTGGAGCATGGAGGCCCACGAGCCACAGGATCACACCAAGTTGCAAGGGGTTTAAGCCATTAGAAGTGCCCCAGGCGGGAAGCCGTTAGGATCATTTCGGCATTTTGGGATTCGATATTTTGGGAATCCCAATGATAAGAGACCAGGGCATTTCGTGTTGAAAACCCTGAAGTCGCGAAACATGACTTGTCTTCGCTAAAGCCCATTTCATCATTTCAACAGTTCGGATACCAAGATGTAGAGAAGGCTGCGGTTTTGGTACTAAGAGTTTCAAACTCCCGATATGCAAAATCCTGAAAGAAATCGGGACCATCCATTTGGAGGGACACATGGCAGAGATCTGGAACTAGTGGGGTTTCAGATACCGGAAGATTGTGGGGAAGATTCACGAGACAGGAAGTCCTGACTCTCAAAATCCTGAAGACATCGGGACCATCCATTTGGAGAGGACGTGTGGCAGAAAAGCGGGCGCCATTGGAGTTTTGGGGACCGAAAGGTCAAAGGACCAGAAAATCATAGCAATGGAAAACGTGAAATCGCGAGTTTCAAAGTCCCAAAGAGTGGGTCACAGTCATGGGGAGATCGAAATTTTGGCGATCACGACAGCAAGGAACCAAGGGCACTTCGCATCCAAAGTCTCAAAGTCATGAAACGTGACATACCTTTGAAGAAGGGCTGTGGTCAGATTTTAGAAATTTGGCATTTTGGGTTTCGACATTTCGACGATCCTGAGGACAAGGAGCCGGGGACACTTTACATTCAGAAGTCTCGAATTCGTGGAACGTGACATGTCTTTGCATTTCGACAAAACAGGTTTTGGGGTCTCGAGACTCAAGAGGTAGAGTCGCTAGTCAACGCAACTCCCGAAATCTCGAAGAGAGAACCACCGAAGGCTTTCAGAGGAGTCAACCAAGTTTAACATTTTGGGTTTTAGGGATTGGAAGAGTTAGGAGACTTGACTATAAGGACTCACAAAGTCCTGAAATCCGAAAGGTGCCTTCTTGGCTTAGCCTGAGGTTGCATTTGGTGGTCGCGTGGAGGTGAAGATTCATGCCTGGTGCACGTTGTTTGCGCAGGTGGGATTTTCGGAAGGACCTGTGGATTTGTTCAAAGTGCATGAGAAGGAGCCTGAAGAGCTATTTCGGCTCAGAGGAAAGAAGAAGATCCAAATACTGGGAGGTCGGAGAACCTGCTGAGGTAGGGGGTCTACAACATCCACTTTCAGTACATTCTTAGTTTGGTTTCTGGGTCGAGCAAAATGAAATCAATGATTTCTTTATCATAAAAAAGGCCAAGTACATAATAGTGGTCAATATCACTATCCAAGAACTTTGTCTTCAGAACTTCCTCATTGACCTTGGAATTGAGTTCCATCATCCAAATTTCATTTTGTGTGACAATAAGAGTACCCTAGAGTTTTGCAGAAGCTTCACTTCTTATGTGATCATATTGGCATGAAGGATACAGTTTCTTAGCAACTTCTTTTGTTCCTTCTTCATTTTTTATGCATTGTAATTTTAGGGGGGGGGTGGTTCCCATGAGGTTTTCCCTCTTTCCTCTATTTCCATTTTTCATTCTTATATACATTGTAAAATGGGTACCTACCACGGCCTTGGCTATCGGGACGCATTCATTATTTACACCCTAGTAGTGTTTAGGGGGGAGGTTGGAGATATTACACACTCACCTAGGAAATTAGTTTCCTAAGGTTAATAGTCTAATGTTGAGGGTCCTTCCAACTAAGAAGAACATCCACTTCCCATGTGATTATCTTGAAGTCAATGACATAGTTGTTTAGAAACTGCTTTTATTCCTTCTTCATTT
>JZKD02S2227986.1:238114-267319 GCA_000966675.3 Picea glauca
GAATCAGTTGTTACTGTTCTTAAACAATTATTCTCATTTTAAATTCATTACAGAACACTCTATGATGATCATAATAATTCAGGTAAGTAAGTAATAGAGCATTCAACATCAATCACAGACATGTAGTATATAGAGACAGATATTCCCGAGGAAACCCATAAAGGGAGAAAACCTCTTCTTCTTAATATGATAAGTAGTCTTTATTTTTTGTACATTATCATTCTTATGAGAAACAACTCTTTGTGAGGCTACCACCTTTGTTTTACAAGCTGCAACTTGTTGAGAGCACCAACTCTCTGGTTTCTCTAGCACCCACTAGAAGGAAGCACCAACTCTCTGAGTGTTCCAGCATCAATTGGATGGAACCACAAACTTCCAGTCACATAGATACCAACATGTATAACAGAGAACAATGGTTCTCCATTGCACCACCCTACCACCTTGGTTTCTCTGGCTGGAACCAGATGGAAGCTACAACTCCCTGTGTTCAATCACCCACTTGAAACTTTGAGGACAACAATCCTCCCTAGCACCACCCTACCACCTTGAGATATAAATATTTTTTTACTGAAATTTATTACAGTGATACAAAATTTATCAATGGCTTACCGGTATCATCATTGTTCTGCTACACTACTCTGGTTTTCCTGCATCAGTGTCTTCCTGGTCGCATCCTCTTGCGCTTTATGTTCTTCTTCTCTAACTCTGCTTGCCCACCTCGGCTTTCTCTTCCTCTCTCAGATATGCATCTTCTTGTTGTTTCATACAGTTGAGATTATTTTTATAGGAAAACAACAACATTTCTCTATCACGACATCTTTCTTTTATTCATGCCCTCATCATCCGTTACACTCTAAATTACCAATGCTCAAGTCGGGAATATCAGAGCGCTCAAGAGCCATAATTCCAACGCACCAGAACAGTCATTCCAATGCCCATGTCGGGAATCTCAGAACGCTCAAGAGACATAATTTTGACGCCCCAGAGAAATGATTCAGTTAGTGTAATTGAATCGTAACTGATCAAACAATCAAGAGATGGAACAACAACCCTTTGATCAGATTGTCTACTTAATCTGCGTCGTTGGATTATACACACAAAGGCATTTTGATCTTTTAGTGCGTAAATTCTAAGGTGGAGTCTGGCAGTGCTAGCTCCTTTCCATTTATCCTCCGATGATGTGACCATGGCTATGACCACAGGCCTAAACAAAAAGCACTTCGTGACTCGTGAATTTAGGAATCTTGGTATGAGACATCTTGATTCTCCCAACTCCCGATCTCTGAAGTTTCAAAGTATAGCTTAGCAGCACTAGCTCCTTTCCCTAACTTCCTCTAATGTGACCTTGGGCATTGATGTCATGTGACCATGAAATTGTAGGCATAGCCAAAGGTGGTTTGAAAGGAAACCCACTTTTCACCCCACAATTCACTACGAGCCACCACATGTCCTTTCTTAAAAACTGTGGTTTTAATTGTGGACCGCCTTGAACATATGAAAGTTTGTGCATCTTCAATCCATGCAATGCGATGGGACCATTAATCTCACGATCTTGACGGTCCTCCTGAATGGATGGTTCATATCTTGTCCTTCCTAAATCAACGACTATTATCTTCCTTCTTTCCTCCTTCCATGCACGATCCTAGATCTCAGATTAATGGTCGAGATCTCCTTCATGTCTCTGGACTTTGGAGATTTCAAATCTCAACTTCTCATTTTTGTTGACTGGATATCTTCCGAAATGGAAGATCTACTGACATCTGTCCTCTTTAATCGATGGCTCTGTCTCTACTTTGGGAGTTTGAATTTTCAATTAGATCAACGGCTCTGCATCCCTTTTCTCGATCAACGGTCAATATCTCCTTCGGGTCTCCGAACTTCTGAAATATTAGATCTCAAACTTATGCTCTACATCAGATGACCCAGATTCACATCAGATGATCTAACAACTGCGATCTTCTTCGGATGGTCTGATGGTTGAGAATTTATTTCGGCTCTCTATATCTTCGTGGCTTCAACCCTTTGGCCCTTTAGAACTTCGAAACTTTGGGACTTTGACCCTTCGGCACTTTGGGACTTCGGTCCTTTGGCTCTTCACGACTTCGGGCCTTTGGTCCTTCAAAACTTTGGCCTTCGGGACTTCAGATCTTTCGACACTTCGACCCTTCACAAATTTATCCTTCGGGACTTCAGATCTTTTGTAATTTGTTGATGGTGAAAACTCCCAGAGAAAATCTCTGGAATTGACGTAACATTACAAACATCACTTGTTGACTTGGCATAGGCCAAGTGGCTTCCACATGTCACTCGCTGACATGGTCTGCCACATGTCCTTGCTGATGTGGTCTGTTGACGTGGTCTACCACATGTCCATGCTGACGTAGTTTGTCACATGTCCTTGATGATGTGGTCTACTGACGTGTTCTGCCACATGTCTATGCTGACATGGTTTGCCATTGTGGTCTTCCACTATGGTCTGTCACATTTTCTTGTTGACATGGTTTGTTGACGTAGATTTCCCTGATCTAACGGTCATCATATGTTCTCCAGATCAGAAGGTCCTTATTCATTTTGGATTTTCGGCTCTCCAGGCTTCGGGTTTTTCAAATATCAAACTGAAAAATCTGAAGTGACATTTTTCAGAGCTTAACCTCCTTGCATCTTTATACTCGAACTAATTGTTTTTCATTGATCATGATCCTAGATCGATGGCTCGACCTGTCTGCAATGAAAATCTTCTAGATTATCTTGTCCTTCCACTTAAAATGATCCAACGAATGACGAAAATTCACATAAATGAGATCTCAGATCATTTACCCCGCTTATCCTATCCTTCCACTCGAAATGATCCAACGGTTGACGAGAATTCGGGTAATCAAATTCTCAACCCTTTCAGCTTATCCTATCCTTCCACTAAAATGTGATCCGATGACAGATGGATATTCAGGTGATCAAGATCTCATATCTTAGCCTTTGCTTATCCTATCCTTCACTTGATTTGATCTGACAGCTGACGGATATTTGGATGATCGAATTCCCATATTTTGATCCTAATCACGTTTATGTACTATGCTTTACCTTTTGATCTTTGATTGTTGCATATTGTTCTCTTCTCCTCCTGAGCTTATGATTTTCTTGTTTTCCATCATCGTTGTTTTTCTTTCCATCAATGAAAAACACACGCTACCTGTAAATCACACCAACAATCTCCCCCTTTGGCATTGATAGCAACCTTTAAAGGTTGCACTATTTTTCTTAGACCTCCAACTATAGCATTCAGACAACACCTTTTCTCCCCCTTTGACATCAGTGTCAAAGAAAACATGCTCTCCCTGAGATTTTGCAGTACTTTTCGGAGGTATCAGATATTCAACCAACACATAATCCCCCTAATAGGATGGACTCACCTAGGTGGGAGAAGGGATGACACCCAGCTTCTGATGGATATATTCAAATGGTGTCTTGGCTAGGGGTTTAGTAAATATGTCTGCAATTTGTTCTGTGGTTGGAATGTAATTAACTTGAACAATCTGATTGGTGACCTGTTCTCTTAGAAAATGGTATTTTATGGAGATGTGTTTGGTCTTGGAATGAAATACTGGACTCTTGGATACACTAATGGCACTTGTATTATCTCAATGAAGAGGGATATAATTAGTGTATTATACCTTCAAATCTGCAAGGGTTAGGATCATCCAGAGGACTTGTC
Organism: Picea glauca; assembly: GCA_000966675.3. Lineage (NCBI taxonomy): Eukaryota > Viridiplantae > Streptophyta > Pinopsida > Pinales > Pinaceae > Picea > Picea glauca. The sequence continues at coordinate 241,824 of JZKD02S2227986.1, forward strand.
TGAAGTAAGTAGTAGAAACAATGTATTATGATTATGTAGTTGATAAGGAGATAGAACCATGCTTCTTACTTAGCCATGCTACCAGAGAATCACCTAAAAAGAATGCTCCTCCACTGGTGCTCTTTCTCTCATCCAAAAATTTTGCCCAATCAGCATCTGAATATGCAGTTAATTGAAAATTCTGATTTCTAGGATACCAGAGACCATAAGTCATTGTACCCTTCAAATACTTGAATATCCATTTAACAACTGCTAAATGACTTTGTTTAGGAGTAGACTGATAATGACCTGCCATTCCAACAACTTGCATTATATCAGGACGGGATGTTGTGATGTACATAAGACTGTCTATCATTGATAGATATGTTCTTTGATCAACATCAGGTGAAACATCATCTTTACTAAGATTTCAACCAACCACCATAGATGTTCTCACAGGTGTAGAATATTCCATCTGAAACCTCTTTAACATATCTTTCAAATATTTTTCTTGCGAAATAAATATCCCTGCAGAACTTTGACTGATTCATAAACCAAGAAAATATGGCAGTTCTCCTATCATGGACATCTCAAACTTAGTCTGCATTGAATTAGAAAACCACTGAAAAAAAGGGCCATTAGTGCATCTAAAAATAATGTCATCTACGTAAACCAAAACAACTAATAAATCATCACCTTCAGACTTAATGTATAGATTACTGTCAATAATACCTTTCTTGAACCGTTTGTCCTATAGAAATTTGTCCAATCTATAATACCAGGCTCATGGTGCTTGTTTCAGTTCATATAATGCCTTTTTCAACTTACATACATAGTCATGATTACCTGTCAGTAAAAATCCTTCAGGTTGTTCCATATATACTTATTCTTCTAGATCTCCATTAAGAAATGTTGACTTAACATCCATCTGATATACTTTAAAGTTCTTATGACATGCATAGGAAAGAAACATTCTGATGTCTTCCAATCTTGCCACTCGTGCAAATGTTTCATCAAAATATTGTTCTTCAATCTATGCATGTCCCTTACAGACCAATCTTTCTTTGTTCTTGACAACTTGCCCCTACTCATTCAATTTATTCTTAAAGATCCATTTGGAACCTATGACATTTTTACCTTCAGGTCTAGGAACCATCTCCCAAGTATTGTTTTTCTCGATCTGGTCAAGTTCATCTTTCATGGCTTTAACCCAATGGTCATCTTTGCTGGCTGCGTTAATGTATTTAGGTTCAAACAAAGAAAGAAGGGAAATCTGAGATTGTTTTGAGACATTATTCAACTACTTTCTTGTTCGAACTCCTTGGTTTAGGTGACCAACTATCTGATGTTCAGGATGATTCTTCCTAATAACTCTAGAGGGTGTCTTTGTCTTGATCTCCTGGTTTGAGTCCTGCAGAGTATTTGTATCTAACTTAGAGTCTTCTCCTTCTGATTCTTGGACCTGTTCATCTTCAGCTTCAGCTGTGTCCTATGTAGCAGACTCATTATTGCTCAACTCTCTTACTGGGACTCCTTCATCAACCTTCAAATAAATGCAATCAACTAATTTATGCAGTCTCTTATTATAGCATATATATCCTTTACTATTGGTAGCATATCCTAAGAAGATGTCATCATCATCCCTGTCATCATATTTGCCAATGTTTTCATTATTATTCTTTATGTAGCACTTACTCCCAAAGACTTTGAAGTGTTTGATTGAAGCAGGTCTTCCATACCACAGTTCATAAGGTGTCTTGTCACTGTGTGGTCTAAGGTGGGATTTGTTAAGAATATGGACTATTGTGTGTATTTCTTCTACCCAGTAGGTTTGACCAATGTTCTTCTCATTCATCATTGACCTAGACATTTACTGAACTGTTCTATTTTGCCTCACAACTACTCCATTTTTCTATGGAGTTCATGGGATTGTGTATTCTCTCTTGATCCCATGTTTATCACAGAATTCCTTGAAATCACTTGACATAAATTCTCCTCCTCTATCTAATCTTACTGCCTTTAACCTATTTCATGTTTGATTCTGAGTTAAAACTTTAAATATTTTAAATTTCTCAAATGCTTCAGGTTTTTCTTTGAGAAAAGCAACCCATGTGACTCTGGAGTAATCATCAATGATCAGCATGAAGCAGTTTTCCTTCCCTATGCCTTCCTATCTTGATGGTCCACATAAATCCATATGAACTAATTGGAGTGGTTTCTTTGTTGAAGTAGAGCTCTTGGATTTAAACTGTGTCCTGGTTAGCTTTCCTACGTGGTAGGGTTTACACACAGAATCTTGTGGCTTTGATATTCTTGGAAGATCTTTTACTGCCTCAAGATTTTTGAGCTTGATTTAGTGGTCAAAGTTTATATGTCCAAGTATCCTATGCCATAACCAAATTTCATCATGTTTTCTTAGGTGACACTCTTCTCTATCTTCTTTCAGCACATACAAATTATTATCTTTCCTTATTCATTTAGACACCACTTGTCCTGAGTTTACAGACTTTATCTTGCAATCTTTGGAAGTGAACACCACTTCACATCCTCTGTCAGACATTTGAATTACACTGAGAAAATTATGTTTTAACCCATCTACAAGAAGAACATCCTGGGATTTTCTTTTACCATTACTCAAACTCACCATCCCTTTACCCTTGATTTTACCTGGTACATCATTTCCAAAGGTCACATTTGTTGTTTTTCTTTTACTCATAGACAGAAACTTATCCTTGTCTCCAGTCATGTGCTTGGAACATCCAATGTCTATATACCAGGGGTATTTTTGTTTTTGAGCTGAGAGTACTATACCACATTTTTCACTATCTTTCTTTTTCCATGTGTTGGCATTTCTAACTAAGGGTTTTATCCTTGGATCTGCTTTGTAATTCTTCAGATGGCAGTTTGCAGCTTTGTGGCTGAAGTTATGACAGTTATAACATTCGATCTCATTATTCAATAGGTCAAATTTATTGCTGCAACGTTGTCTTCTCATTGGTTTTTTAGTTCTATGTTGCAAAGATTGTTTATTTCTTGACCTCCTCAGTTGCATGTCTCTAAACTTAATTTGACAATTTGCAATCTTATGACCAAAATTAGAGCAGTAAAAATAGTAACCATGGAATAATTTTTGGTACCTGAAGGATGGCCTTCTTATTGGCATTTGTTGGTCCATTCTTCTAATATCTTTGTTTTTTATCAGGGATCATCTTGTATTTATTAGATTTTGGTGGCAGAGAACTGACATGGTCTTATTGTCTGTTGACTTGGAACTCGATAATATTTACTGACTCTTGGCTTTCTGGTTGTTTTCTGCTTGAACCACTTACATAGCCTAAACCAATCTTCAACAAAGGAGATCAATGTTAGCTCATAATGCCATTTAGTTCTACTGAGGCTTTAATTCTTGGAATATTTTGGAGATACAATGCTTCAAACTTCTCTATCTCTTTTCTGGTTTTTACTAGCTCTTCTTCCAAGGCTTCACATCTTGCCTTCTCTAATAATTGTTGTTTCAGAATGTCCTCTATTTTCTTTGCCTCCTCTAATTCCACTTTTAGCAAGACAAAGTATTCATCAGGTTTTTTATTGTCTTTCTCGAACTATATCAACAATTGGTTTTTCTTTTTCTTCTTAAATCTGAGTATAGCAATTTCTTCTAGGGAACTGATCAGTTCTCCTTCTAAGTCAACCACAACTTCTTCATCATTAACATCACTTCCTATGATTTTATAATCATAATATTGTTTGTCCATAAGCATAAATTCATTAACCTTATCTTCACAAGATGAGTCACTATCTGTGTCTACTGAAGAGTCATCATTGTTTACACGTAAACTTTTATTTTTACCAAATCTCTTGGATTTGTACTTCTCATCACCTTCAGAGTTCTGGTCCTTCTTCTTGTGTGGACAATTAGATGCAAAGTGACCTATATTTCCACATTTAAAAAATTTAAAGGGAAACTTGCCTTGGCACTTGCCTGATCCTTTCTTTAGTCTTCTCACAAATTTGTCTTCAATTTCATCAGGCTCAGAATCCTCCTTCTTATCCTCATTCTTATCTGCTTTAAATGATTCTTATTTGGTGGTGAATTTATCTTTACTTATCCTCATTTCATATCCAATCAAGGTTCCTAGAATTTGATCAAAAGCCAGATCTTTTATATCATTAATTTTTTCTATAACAGAGACCTTTAGGTTGAACCTATCTGGCAGAGATCTCAAAATTTTATGAACTAAAGAGACTTCCTCAATTTTTTCACCAAGTGCTTTCATTGCATTTACTAGTTCTTCAACTCTCAGAAAGTACTTCCCAACAATGTAATCCTCTTTCATATTTGGCTTCTCAAACTGTAATAAGTAGGTTTGGAGCTTGGCATCCTTTACCTTCTCATTACCTTCATAACTGTTAATGATTTTGTCCCACATTTCTTTGGTAGACTCTAAGTGCATAATTTTTACAAATTCTGCTTCCGCAAGCCCACTCAGAATAGCATTCATATCCATAGCATTGAAGCTAAACTCTATATTTTCATACTTAGAGGCTAATACAATTGGTTTTACATAACCAGTCTCTACCACATCCCAGACATCTGCACCTAAAGACATTATGAAGGTTCTCATCCTAACTTTCCAAAAGGAAAAGTTTGTTCCATTGAACAAGGGGGCCTTATTAGTTGAAGTTCCTTCATGGCTAGTCATGTTTAAGCTCTATGATATACCCTTAGATAAAAGGAACCCACTCTAATACCAATTGTTGGACAGCTAAGAGGGCGGGGGTGAATCAGTTGTTACCGTGCTTAAACAATTATGTTCATTTTAAACCATTACAGAACACTCAATGATGATCATAATAATTTAGGGAAGTAAGCAATGGAGCATTCAACATCAATCACATACATGAAGTATACAGAGAAGGATATTCCTGAGGAAACTCATAAAGGGAGAAAACCTCTTCTTCTTAATATGATAAGTAGTCTTTATTTTCTGTACATTATCATTCTTATGAGAACCAACTCTTTGTGAGGCTACCACCTCTGTTTTACAACTCTCCGATTTATCTATAACCCACTAGAAGGAAGCACAAACTCCCTAAGTGTTCTAGCACCAACTGGATGGAAGCACCAACTTCTAGTCACAAAGGAACCAACCTGTATAAAAGAGAACAATGGTTCTCCCTTGCACCACCCTACCACCATGGCTTCTCTAGATGGAACCAGATTGAAGCTGCAACTCCCTGTGTTCAAGCACCCACTTAAAACTCTGAGGACAATAGTCCTCCCTAGCACCACCCTACCACCCTGAGATATAAATCTTTGCTTGATGAAATTTATTACATTGATACATAATTTAGCAATGGCTTACCAGTCTCATCATTTTTCTACTACACTGCTCTGCTCTGCCTGCATCAGTGTCTTCCTACTCGCATCCTCTTGCACTTTATGTTCTTCTACTCTGTCTTTTCTTGCCCAATTCGGCTTTCTCTTCCTCTCTCAAATATGCATCTTCTTGCTGTTGCATACAATTGAGCTTATTTTTACAGAAAAAAAAAAACCTTTCTCTGTCGTGGCATCTTTCTTTTATTCATGCCCTCATCATCCGTTACACTCAAAATTACCAATGCTCAAATCGGGAATATCAAAGCGCTCAAGAGCCATAATTCCAACGCACCAGAACAATCATTCCAACGCCCATGTAGGGAATCTCAGAATGCTCAAGAGCCATAATTCTGACGCCCCAGAGTAATGATTCAGTTAGTGTAACTGAATCGTAACTGATCAAACAATCAAGAGATGAAACAACAACCCTTCGATCAGATTGTCTACTTAATCTACGTCGTTGGATTATACATGCAGAGGCATTTTGATCTTTCAATGCGTAACTTCCGAGGTGGAGCCTGGCAGTGCTAACTCCTTTCCCTTTATACTCTGACGATCTGACCATGGTTGTGACCACATGCCTAACCAAAAAGTGCTTCTTGACTCATGACTTTGGGAATATTGGTATGAGACATCTCGATTCTCCCAACTCCCGATCTTTGAAGTTTCGAAGTGGATCTTAGCATCACTACATCCTTCCCCAAACTTTCGCTGATGTGACCTTGGGTGTTCATGTCATGTGACCGTACGATTACGGGCGCAACCAAAGGTGGTTTGAGGGAAACCCAATTTTCTCCCCGCAATTCACTACAAGCCACCACGTGTCCTTTATTCAAAACTGTGGTTTCAATTGTAGCCCACCTTCAACATGTTAAAGTTTGCACATCTTCAATCCCTACAATGCGACGAGATCATTGATCTCACGATCTTGACGGTGCTCCTGAACGGACAGTTCAGATCTTGTCCTTCCTAAATCAACGGTTGTTATCTGCCTTATTTCCTCCTTCCATGTGTGATCCGAGATCTCAGATTAACAATTGAGATCTCCTTTGGGTCTTCGGACTTTGGAGATTTCAAACATCAACTTTAACTTTATCTCTATCACATTTTTCTGGAGTTGACAATCCAGTGATGCATGTCCCTCTCAGATCAACGGTTGAGATCTCCTTCATGTCTCTGGACTTCGGAGATTTCAAATCTCAACTTCTTGTTTTTGCTAACTGGATATCTTTTGAAATGGAAGATTTGCTGACATATATCCTCTTTAATCGACGACTCTACCTATACTTCAGGAGTTTGAATTTTCAACCAGATCAATGGCTATGCGTGCCTTTTCTCGATCAACGGTCGATATCTCCTTCGAGTCTCTGGACTTCTAAAATCTCATATCTCAAAATTATGCTCTAGATGAGATGACCCAGATTCACTTCGGACGATCTGACAACTGAGATCTTCTTCGGATGATCTGACAGTCGAGAATTTATTTCGGCTCTTTGCAGCTTCAGCCCTTCGGGACTTCGACACTTCGAGACTTCGGCCCTTCGGCACTTCAGGACTTCGGTCCTTCGTCTCTTAGGGTATTCGCGACTTTGGCCCTTCAACACTTCAGCCCTTCGCAAATTAGGCCTTCGGGACTTCATAGATTTCGACACTTCAACCCTTTGCAACTTCAGCCTTCGGGACTTCAGATATTTTTTCATTTGTTGATGGTGAAAACTCCCAAATAAAATCTCCTGAAGTGACGTAACATTACAAACATCACCTGTTGAATTAGCATGGGTCAAGTGGCTACCACGTGCCACTCGTTGATGTGGTCTACTACATGTCCTTGCTGATGTGGTTTACTGACGTGGTCTACCACATGTCCATGCTGACGTGGTTTGCCACTGTGGTCAAATCTCAAACTGAAAAATCTGAACTGAGATTTTTCTAGAGCTTAACCTCCTTGCATCTTTATACCCAAACTACTTGTTGTTCATCGATCATGATCCTAGATCGATGGCTCGATCTGTCTGCGATGCAACTCTTCTAGCTTAAACTGTCCTTCCACTTAGAATGATCCAATGGATGACGAAAATTCACATAGATGAAATCTCATATCTTTTACCCCGCTTATCCTATCCTTCCACTTGAAATGATCTGACAGCTGACGGGAATTTGGGTAATCAAATTATCAACCCTTTCAGCTTATCCTTTTCTTCCATTAAAAAGTGATCTGATGGCTTACGGATATTTGGGTGATCGAGATCTCAAATCTTAGCCCTTTATTATCCAGTCCTTAACTTGATTTGATCCAATGGTTGATGGATATTCAGATGATCAAATTCTTAGATTTTGATCCTGATCATGTTTATGTACTGCGCTTTCCCTTCTGAGCTATGATCACTGCATATTGTTCTCTTCTCCTCCTGATCTTATGCTTTTTTCGTTTTCCATCATCGTTGTTGTTCTTGTCATCAAAGACAAGGACACGCTACCTATAAAGGAATTCAACACCTAATATGATGGTAGGTTTATTCCACATGGGCTCACAAGGCCCAACATGCGCACAAGGAAGTCACAACGATGCATAAAAAATCTTAGGCACTGACCAAGTATGCACACCCACTGATAGAGAAATGATAAATCACAAAATAATAAAAATAAATAAATGTTGAGTGCAGTCCTTGAGCACTCCTAGTGAAATAAAAACACTACACTTGACCACTTGAACTAAAAGATGCAAACCAAAAGGCTTATGAAATAATTCCTTTTTCAATTTCTATCCCCAACCTGGGCCTATTTTTTCCCTTAATTTCCTTACATGTTTCCCTTCTCCTCCTCAATACCTGTGAAAAATAAAGAAACCATGAGTGGATTCCTTGAGCATTACTAATGAAGAAAAAAAACTACACTTGACCAAAATCAAAGATGAAAACCAAAAGTCTTATGAAATAATTACATTTACAATTTCTATCCCCCAAGCTAGGCTTATTTTTTCCCTTAATTTCCTTACATGTTTCCCTCCTCCTCCTGAATACTCATGAAAATGAAAATTGAAACCCCAATTAAAATAATCATATTCAAGCGGCACACTGCCCCCCAAACTTCATGCCTTCTCCTATAAATAAACCCTTCCATTCCATTCAGTTTTAAATACAACGTCAATTCGAGACATGGTCGATTCCATTCATTTCGATGAACAAATGGCTTGGATTGATGGCACGCCACCTTTGGATGATAATTAAGATGAGAAGATCAACTCGAAAATCTATTTATCTTTTGCATTACGAACCAACTACTCTGCTCAGGATGAACACTAATAATCAATATAAATCATCATTTTTTAAAATAATTATTTAATAATATAATTTTTATAAATATTTATGTGGATGTTTACCGTATTTAAGTGCAACCAGGTTATTTATAAGATTATGTCTTTCACGCATCTTTTGAATTAATCTCATTGAAAACATTTTAGAAGAGTTTCGTCAGACTTTTAAAATCATTTTTTTCATTGAGCTTTTTACCAGATTATCTCGTTAACTTCCATAGTTGCATCCTTTCATGTGGAGAAATAAACCGTCTGTAATACATCACACTTTTGATGGTGCCATGCATTTAAATTATCAACTTTAATAAATAAAATGAATATAGTTTTTCATGGAAACATGGTTACCCTAATTTAACTGGTAAATAAGTAATAAATGAATTTATATCCATTGCCTTTTTATGCTTTTGTTCTGGATAAAATCACAAGCAAGAAATTTATATATTCATCCACTCCTTACTTATATCCATTGCCTTTCTTTTCTTTTGGTCTTTTTAAAAGGAAAATATTGCATTGGACACAATGGATCGGCTTGTCAGTGTCCTTCTAAATATAGTGTGCTACCATTAACGTAATCTGCCTATTATCAATACCCACCACTTTAATCTAATGTTCCATGAAAATGAAAAATCGGTACTGCAAAAAAATTCAAGAAATACAGAAATACAATTAAAACAACACAGTTACCATATATATTGATTATTTGAAATGAAATCATTCCCACTTCAACTAAAAAAAATTCAATACCAGGTAGTTTCTGAAATAATTCCTACTTACCTGAAAGAAAAGATTTCAAATTTCATTCAGTATAAGTATGAATAGGAACAAAATCTTTCTATTGATGGTATGCCAGTCAATTTTGAATTGAAATTGCTTCTCCCTAAAAATTGGGAGTGAAATTGCTTCTTGTTAAAATTTGTGTATAGAGAAAGAGCATTTAAAGCCAGATTTATAAATATTGAAAGGATATGAAATGACATTTAAATCCGAATTGATTGAACATTGACAACGATGCAACTTAAAAAAAAAAACGAAACAATTTTTAAAGACGAATATATTGAAAGGGAAAGAAAGTAAAAACTCAAAGATCAATATATTTTTCTTTCCTATCTTTCAATCTTCTCAAGATCAAGAATGTTGCTTTTGGTTGGATTCAGAGAGAAACAACTACTTCCCTCTCTCTGCAATGGAAGGATAACATGCCCTTTTTTATTCACCTCCCTCCCTGACAATGGGATGGATTGCTATTATACTTTCTCCAAGGAAATCTCAATTACTTTGCCTCATTGCTGATTTGAATTATCTTTATAATAAATTTGTTTTGTGATTTATAGAAGTGTAATCTAGAACAAGATCATTTTCTCATTATTATTGGCACTTGTATACATTGATGAAAATAATTGAACCTTTAACGAGTTGCACATAACCTGTCCTACTTTAAGCGCCATTCTTAGAACAAAATCAATAGAAATTAAGGAACAAAATATCAAACCTGGTAGTCAGTGTCTTCTCCAGCTAGATTAGGGACCTACCTATGTAGAAAACCATTTACACACAACACGCAGGGTGTTTTATTCTATTTCTTCTTTCTTTCCCAAAACAAAACTTTCTTATCTCCTTGGGTGGAGTGGTTGAAAGTGCAATCTGTGGTTTTCTACTGCTATTGTTAGAATTACCTGATCATCACCTCACTTGAGAAACAATGAGAGATTTTTCATACTACAAACCCTCTCATATGCTGGTGGCTGCATCTAGAATGCCCTTCTTCACTTTACTTCCCACATAAATACTACAATCATTATTGTGCATGCTTGTTCTGACTCCCTCATCGTTCTCCATTTTCAATGGTTTGTGGATCTGAAATCTTCTTATCCTTCACACTTTCAATCCACAGATGAAGGAAAAATGGGAAACTCATGGTGAAACGTGTCGTGGAAACAAGGGATCATGTACAATGCATGAAATATCATTGTACCCTCATGCTCATAGTTGTTGTATTTCAAACTTTTAATTAAAATCGACAAGCCAAAAAAACTCCTCTGACACTTATTTGTCAGGCCACCAAGGAAAACAATTAATGAGGGTGATGACATCCCACTGCCACCCCTTGGCTCCATTATCCGATGCAAACGTCTGGTAAAAAACTTTAAGTTAAACTATGCAATAACATATTGGGAATCGTGCTCCCAAATAATGGAAATAACCCAAAACATAATGTACCTGCTATGGTAGGGACATAACAAAACCTTTTTTTCCAAACCTAACAATGCTCAACTAAAATCTCTCTTACTTTTATATAGCATTTTCATGCTAACAATTTTATATAGCACCTCCTCAATCATCTTAAAACAAAATATTAATTCTAAGGTTTCTCTTCCTTTTATATAGCACATCCTCAATCATATTACACTAAAATATTAATTTGAGAGATCTACATCCATGTTTCCTCCCAAAAATAATAATAAGATATAGTATTTTAACTTGTCATCCACATGTCATTTCTTATATAGCACCTTCTCCATCATCTTACAATAAAATATTAATTTGAGAGATCTACATCTACGCTTCCTCCCCAAAAGATAATAATAAGATTTACATAATTTGAGAGATATACATATTACAATAAAATATTAATTTGAGAGATCTACATCTACGTTTCCTCCCGAGCTTATGATTTTCTTGTTTTCCATCGTCATTGTTGTTCTTTCCATCAATGAAAAGTACATGCTGCCTGTAAATCTCACCAACAATATCCCCCTTTGGCATTGATAGCAACCCTGAAAGGCTGCACTATTCTGCTTAGACCTCCAACTATAGCATTCAGAAAACACCTTTTCTCCCCCTTTGACATCAATGTCAAAGAAAACATGCTCTCCCTGAGCTATTGCAATACTTTTTGGAGGCATCAGATATTCAACCAACACATAATCCCCCTAACATGATGGACTCGCTTAGCTGAGAGAAGGGATGACACCTAGCTTATGATGAAGATATTCAAATGGTGTCTTGGCTAGGGGTTTAGTAAATATGTCTTCAATTTGTTTTGTGGTTGGAATGTAATTAACCTGAACAATCTAATTGGTGACCTTCTCTCTTAGAAAATGGTATTTTATGGGGATGTGCTTGGTCTTGGAATGAAATACTGGATTCTTGGATACACTAATGGCACTTGTATTATCACAATGAAGAGGGATATAATTAGTGTATTATACCTTCAAATCTGCAAGGGTTTGGATCATCCAGAGGACTTGTGTGCAGTAAGTAGTAGCAACAATGTATTATGCTTATGTAGTTGATAAGGAGATAGAACCATGCTTCTTACTTAGCCATTCTACCAGAGAATCACCTAAAAAGAATGCACCTCCACTGGTGCTCTTTCTCTCATCCAAAAAGTTTGCCCAATCAACATTTGAATATGTAGTTAATTGAAAATTCTGATTTCTAGGATACCAGAGACCATGAGTCATTGTACCCTTCAAATACTTGAATATCCTTTTAATAGCTGCTAACTGACTTTGTTTAAGAGCAGACTGATAATGACCTACCATTCCAACAACTTGCATTATATCAGGACAGGATGTTGTGATGTACATAAGACTGCCTATCATTGATAGATATGTTCTTTGATCAACATCAAGTGAAACATCATCTTCACTGAGCTTGCAACCAACCACCATAGATGTTCTCACAGGTGTAGAATATTCCATCTGAAGCCTCTTTAACATATCTTTCAAATATTTTTCTTGCGAAATAAATATCCCTGCAGAACTATGATTGATTCGTAAACCAACAAAATATGGCAGTTCTCCTATCATGAACATCTCAAACTCAGTCTACATTGAATTAGAAAACCACTGAACAAAAGGGCCATTAGTGCATCAAAAAATAATGTCATCTACATAAACCAAAACAACTAATAAATCATCACCTTCAGACTTAATGTATAGATTATTGTCAACAATACCTTTCTTGAACCCTTTGTCCTATAGAAATTTGTCCAGTCTATAATACCAAGCTCGTGGTGCCTGTTTTAGTTCATATAATGCATTTTTCAACTTACAGACATAGTCATGATTACCTATCAGTAAAAACCCTTCAGGTTGTTTCATATATATTTATTCTTCTAGATCTCCATTAAGAAATGTTGACTTAACATCCATCTGATATACTTTAAAGTTCTTATGACATGCATAGGAAAGAAACATTATGATGTCTTCCAATCTTGCCACTGGTGCAAATATTTCATCAAAATATTGTTCTTCAATCTCTGCATGTCCCTTACAGAACAATATTTCTTTGTTCCTGACAACTTGCCCCTGCTCATTCAATTTATTCTTAAAGATCCATTTGGAACCTATGACATCTTTACCTTCAGGTCTAGGAACCATCTCCCAAGTATTGTTTTTCTCGATCTGGTCAAGTTCATCATTCATGGCTTTAACCCAATGGTCATCTTCATTGGCTGCATTAAAGTATTTCGGTTCAAACAAAGACAGAAGGGCAATCTGAGATTGTTCTGAGACATTATTCAACTGCTTTCTTGTCCGAACTCCTTGGTTTAGGTGACCAACTATCTGATGTTCAGGATGATTCTTCCTAATAACTCTGGAGGGTGTCTTTGTATTGATTTCCTGGTTTGAGTCCTGCAGAGTATTTGTATCTAAATCAGAGTCTTCTCCTTCTGATTCTTAGACTTGTTCATCTTCAGCTTCAGCTGTGTCCTATGTAGCATACTCAATATTGCTCAACTCTCTTATTGAGACTCCTTCATCAACCTTCAAATCAATGCAGTCAACTAATTTATGCAGCCTCTTATTATAGCATCTGTATCCTTTACTATTGGTAGCATATCCTAAGAAGATGTTGTCATCATCCCTGTCATCATATTTTCCAAGGTTTTCATCATTATTCTTTATGTAGCACTTACTCCCAAAGACTTTGAAGTGTTTGATTGAAGTAGGTCTTCCATACCACAGTTCATAAGGTGTCTTGTCACTGTGTGGTCTAAGGTGGGGTTTGTTAAGAATATGGACTATTGTGTGTATTGCTTTTACCTAGTAGTTTTGACCAATGTTCTTCTCATTCATCATTGACTTGGCCATTTACCGAACTGTTTTGTTTTTCCTCACAACTTCTCCATTTTTCTGTGGAGTTCATGGGATTGTGTATTCTATCTTGATCCCATGTTTATCACAAAATTCCTTGAAATCACTTGACGTAAATTATAATCCTCTATCTGATCTTACTGCCTTTAACCTATTTCCTGTTCGATTCTCAGTTAAAACTTTAAATATTTTAAATTTCTCAAATGCTTCAGGTTTTTCTTTGAGAAAAGAAACCCAAGTGACTCCGGAGTAATCATCAATGATCAACATGAAGCAATTTTCCTTCCTTGTGCCTTCCTGTCTTGATGGTCCACATAAATCTATATGAACTAATTGGATTGGTTTCTCTGTTGAATTAGAGCTCTTGGATTTAAACTGTGTCCTGGTTAGCTTTCCTACTTGGCAGGGTTCACACACAAAATCTTGTGGCTATTGATATTCTTGGAAGATATTTTACTGCCTCAATATTTTTGAGCTTGATTAAGTGGTCAAAGTTTATATGTCCAAGTATCCTATGCCATAACCAACTTTCATCATGTTTTCTTCGATGACACTCTTCTCTATCTTCTTTTAGCACATACAAATTATTATATGTCCTTATGCATTTAGACACCACTTGTCCTGAGTTTACAGACTTTATCTTACAATCTTTGGAAGTGAACACCACTTCACATCCTTTGTCACACATTTGAATTACACTGAGAAAATTATGTTTTAACCCATCTACAAGCAAAACGTCCTGGGATTTTATTTTACCATTACTCAAACTCACCATCCCTTTACCCTTGATTTTACCTAGTTCATCATTTCCAAAGGTCACATTTCCTATTTTTCTTTTACTCATAGACAGAGACTTATCCTTGTCTCAAGTCATGTGCTTGGAACATCCACTGTTTATATACTAGGGGTATTTTTTTTTTTTGAGATGAGAGTACTATACCACATTTTTCACTATATTTCTTTTTCCATGTGTAGGCATTTCTAACTAAGGGTTTTATCCTTGGATTTGCTTTGTAATTCTTCAGATGGCACTTTGCAGCTTTGTGGCCAAAGTTATGACAGTTATAGCATTCGCGCTCATTATTCAATAGGTCAAAGTTATTGTTGCAACGTTGTCTGCTCATTGGTTGTTTAGTTCTATGTTGCAAAGATTGTTTATTTCTTGACCTCCTCAGTTGCATGTCTCTAAATTTAATTTGACAATTTGCAATCTTATGACCAAAATTAGAGTAGTAAAAACAGTAACCATGGAATAAATTTTGGTACCTAAAGGATGGACTTATTATTGGCATTTGTTGGTCCATTCTTCTGATATCTTTTTTTTTTATTAGGGATCATGTTGTCTTTATTAGATTTTGGTGGCAGAGAAATCACATGGTCTGATTGTTTACTGACTTGGAACTCGATAATCTTTAATGACTCTTTTCTTTTTGGTTGTTTTCTGCTTGAACCACTTAAATAGCCTAAACCAGTATTCAACAAAGGAGATCAATGTTAGCTCAGAATGCCATTTAGTTCTACTGAGGCTTTAATTCTTGGAATATTTTGGAGATATAATGCTTCAAACTTCTCCATCTCTTTTCTGGTTTTTACTACCTGTTCTTCCAAGGCTTCACATCTTGCCTTCTTCTTTGATAATTGTTGTTTTAGAATGTCCTCTATTTTCTTTGCCTCTTCTAATTCCACTTTTAGCAAGGCAAAGTATTCATCAGGTTTTTTATTGTCTTTCTCTAACTATATCAACAATTGGTTTTTCTTTTTCTTCTTAAATCTAAGTCTAGCAATTTCTTCTAGGGCATTGATCAATTCTCCTTTCAAGTCAACCACAACTTCTTCATCATTAACATCACTTCCTATTCTTTTATAATCATAATATTATTTTTCCATAAGCATAAAGTCATTAACCTTATCTTCACAAGATGAGTCACTATCTGTGTCTCCTGAAGAGTCATCATTGTTTACACGTAAACTTTTATTTTTACCAAATCTCTTGGATTTGTACTTCTCGTCACCTTCAAAGTTCTGGTCCTTCTTCTTGTGTGGACAATTAGATGCAAAGTGACCTATATTTCTACATTTAAAACATTTGAAGGGAAACTTGCCATGGTACTTTCCAGATCCTTTCTTTAGTATTCTCACAAATTTGTCTTCAATTTCATCAGGCTCAGAATCCTCTTTCTTATCCTCATTCATATCTGCTTTAAATGATTCTTCTCTAGTGGTGGATTTATCTTTACTTATCCTCATTTCATATGCAATCAAGGTTCCTAGAATTTGATGAAAAGCTAGATCTTTTACATCATTAATTTCTTCTATAGCAGAGACCTCTGGGTTGAACCTATCTGGCAGAGATCTCAAAATTTTATGAGCTAAAGAGACTTCCTCAATTTTTTCACCAAGTGCTTTCATTACATTTACTAGTTCTTCAACTCTCAAAAAGTACTTCCCAACAATTTAATCCTCTTTCATATTTAGCTTCCCAAACTGTAATCTGTAGGTTTGGAGCTTGGCATCCTTTACCTTCTCATTACCTTCATAACTGTTAATGATTTTGTCCCACATTTCTTTGGCAGACTCTAAGTGCATAATTTTTACAAATTCTGATTCTGCAAGCCCACTCAGAATAACATTCATAGCCATAGCAATGAATCTAAACTCTATATTGTCATACTTATAGGCTAATACAACTGGCTTTACATAACCAGTCTCTACCACATCCCAGACATCTGCACCTAAAGACATTATGAAGGTTCTCATCCTAACTTTCCAAAAGACAAAGTTTGTTCCATTGAACAAGGGGGCCTTATTAGTTGAAGTTCCTTCATGGCTAGTCATGTTTAAGCTCTAGGATATACCCTTAGATAAAAGGAACCCACTCTAATACACAACTAAGANNTTGTTACTGTTCTTAAAAAATTATGTTCATTTTAAACTCATTATAGAATACTCAATGATGATCATAATAATTCAGGGAAGTAAGCAATGGATCATTAAATATCAATCACATACATGAAGTATACAGAGAAAGATATTCCTGAGGAAACCCATAAAGGGAGAAAACCTTTTCTTCTTAATATGATAAGTAGTCTTTATTTTCTGTACATTATCATTCTTATGAGAACCAACTCTTTGTGAGGATACTACCTCTATTTTACAAGCTTCAACTTGTTGAGAGCACCAACTCTCTAGTTTATCTAGTACCCACTAGAAGGAAGCACCAACTCCCTAAGTGTTCTAGCACCAACTGGATGGAAGCACCAACTTCTAGTCACATAGGATCCAACTTGTATAACAGAGAACAATGGTTCTCCCTTGAACCACCCTACCACCATGGTTTCTCTAGATGCAACCATATTGAAGCTACAACTCCCTGTGTTCAAGCACCCACTTGAAACTCTGAGGACAACAGTCCTCCCTAGCACCACCCTACCACCCTGAGATATAAATCTTTGCTTGATGAAATTTATTACAGTGATACATAATTTATCAATGGATTACCAGTCTCATCATTGTTCTGCTACACTGCTCTGCTCTGCCTGCATCAGTGTCTTCCTACTCGTATCCTCTTTCACTTTATGTTCTTATTCTCTTTCTTTTCTCACCCACCTCGGCTTTCTCTTCCTCTCTCAGATATGCATGTTCTTGCTGTCGCATACAATTGAGCTTATTTTTACAAAAAAACAACAACCTTTCTCTATCGTGATATCTTTCTTTTATTCATGCCCTCATCATCCATTACACTCCAAATTACCAATGCTAAAATCGGGAATATCAGAGTGCTCAAGAGCCATAACTCCAATGCACCAAAATAGTCATTCCAACGCCCCTGTCAGGAATCTCAGAATTCTCAAGAGCCATAATTATGACACCCCAGAGCAATGATTCAGTTAGTGTAACTGAATCGTAACTGATCAAACAATCAAGAGATGAAACAACAACCCTTCGATCAGATTGTCTACTTAATCTACGTCGTTGGATTATACACGCAGAGGCATTTTAATCTTTCAATGCGTAACTTCTGAGGTGGAGCTTGGCCTCGCTAACTCCTTTCCCTTTATACTTCGACGATGTGACCATGGCTATGACCACATGCCTAACCAAAAAGCGCTTCTTGACTCATGACTTCGGGAATCTTGGTATGAGATATCTCGATTCTCCCAACTCCCAATCTTTGAAGTTCTGAAGTGGATCTTAGCATCACTAGATCCTTCCCCTAACTTTTTCTGATGTGACCTTGGGCATTGATGTCATCTAACTGTGCGATTGTGGGCGCAGCCAAAGGTGTTTTGAGGGAAAACCAATTTTCTCCCCGCAATTCACTACAATCCACCACATGTCCTTTCTTCAAAACTGTGGTTTCAATTGCGAACCACCTTCAACATATTAAAGTTTGTGCATCTTCAATCGTTGCAATGTGATGAGACTATTGATCTCACGATCTTGACAGTGCTCCTGAATAGATGGTTCAGATCTTGTCCTTCCTAAATCAACGGTTGTTATCTAGCTTATTTCCTTTTTCCATGCGTGATCCAAGATCTCAGATTAACGGTTGAGATCTCCTTTGGGTCTTCAGACTTCAGAGATTTCAAACATCAACTTTAACTTTATCTCTATCACCTTTTTCTAGAGTTGACAATCCAATGACGCGTGTCCCTCTCAGATAAATGGTCGAGATCTCCTTCTTGTCTTCGGACTTCAGAGATTTCAAATCTCAACTTTTCGTTTTTGCTAAGTAGATATCTTTTGAAATGGAAGATTTGCTGACATCTATCCTCTTTAATCGAGAACTCTACCTATACTTCAAGAGTTTTACTTTTCAACCATATCAATGGCTCTGTGTGCCTTTTCTCGATCAACGGTCGATATCTCCTTCGGGTCTCTGGACTTCTGAAATCTTAGATCTCAAAATTACGCTATGGATGAGACGACCCATATTCACTTCGAACGATTTGACGACTGAGATCTTATTCGGATGATCTGATGGTCAAGAATTTATTTCGGATCTTCGCAGCTTCGGCCCTTCGGGACTTCGACACTTCGGGACTTCGGCCCGTCGGCACTTCAGGACTTCGGTCCTTCATCTCTTAGGGTCTTCGCGACTTTGGCCCTTCGACACTTCATCCCTTCGCAAATTCGGCCTTCGGGACTTTGAAGCTTTCGACACTTCGACCCTTTGCAAATTTATCCTTCGGGACTTCAGAGATTTTTTCATTTGTTGATGGTGAAAACTGTCGAAGCAAATCTCCCGAAGTGACGTAATATTACAAACATCATCTGTTGACTTGACATGGGTCAAGTGGTTGCGACGTGTCACTCAATGATGTGGTCTACTACATGTCCTTATTGATGTGGTCTGCTAACTTGGTCTGCCACATGTCCATGCTGACTTGGCTTGCCACCATGGTCAAATCTCAAACTGAAAAATCTGAAGTGAGATTTTTCCAGAGCTTAACCTCCTTGCATCTTTATACCTGAACTAGTTGTTGTTCGTCGATCATGATCCTAGATTGATGGCTCAATCTATCTGTGATGCAACTCTTCTAACTTATCCTATCCTTCCACTTATAATGATCCAATGGATGACGAAAATTCACATAAATGAAATCTCATATCTTTTACCCCGCTTATCCTATCCTTCCACTCAAAATGATCCAACGGCTGACGGGAATTCGGGTAATCAAATTCTCAACCCTTTTGTCCTTCCACTAAAAAGTGATCTGATGGCTGACAGATATTCGGGTGGTCGAGATCTCAAATCTTAGCCCTTTATTATCCTGTCCTTAACTTGATTTGATCCAACAGTTGACGGATATTCGGATGATCGAATTCTCATATTTTGATCCTGATCACATTTATGTACTGCACTTTCCCTTATGAGTTGTGATCGCTGCATATTGTTCTATTCTCCTCCTGAGCTTATGCTTTTCTTGTTTTCCATCATCATTGTTGTTCTTGTCATCAATGACAAGGACACACTACCTGTAAAGCACGCCAACACCTAATATGCTGGTAGGTTTATGCCACATGGGTTCACAAGGCCCAACATGCGCACAAGGAAGTCACAATGATGCACAAAAAATCTTAGGCACTGACCAAGTATGCACACCCACTGATAGAGAAATGATAAATCACAAAATAATAAAAATAAATAAATGTTGAGTGCAGTCCTTGAGCACTCCTAGTGAAACAAAAACACTACACTTGACCACTTGAACTAAAAGATGCAAACCAAAAGATTTATGAAATAATTCCTTTTTCAATTTCTATCCCCAACCTAGACCTATTTTTCCCCTTAATTTCCTTACATGTTTCCCTGCTCCTCCTCAATACCCGTGAAAAATAAAGAAACCATGAGTGAAGTCCTTGAGCATTCCTAGTGAAGAAAAAAAACTACACTTGACCAAAATAAAAGATGAAAACCAAAAGGCTTATGAAATAATTCTGTTTACAATTTCTATCCCCCAAGCTAGACTTATTTTTTCCCTCAATTTCATTACATGTGTCCCTGCTCCTCCTTAATACTCGTGAAAATGAAAATTGAAACCCCAATTAAAACAATCATATTCAAGCGGCACACTGCCCCCCAAACTTCGTGCCTTCTCCTATAAACAAACCCTTCCATTCCATTTGGTTTTAAATACAACGTCAATTCGAGACATGGTCGATTCCATTAATTTCCATGAACAAATGGCTTGGATTGATGGCACGCCACCTTTGGATGATAATTAAGATGAGAAGATCAACCAGAAAATATATTTATCTTTTGCATTACGAACCAACTACTTTGCTCACGATGAACACTAATAATCAATATAAATCATCATTTTTTAAAATAATTATTTAATAATATAATTTTTATAAATATTTATGTGGATGTTTACCGTATTTAAGTGCAACTAGATTATTTAAGTTGCATCCTTTCATGTGGAGAAATAAACCATCTATAATACATGACACTTTTGATGGTTCCATGCATTTAAATTATCAACTTTAATAAATAAAATGAATATACTTTTTCATGGAAACATGGTTACCCTAATTTAACTGGTAAATAAGTAATAAATGAATTTATATCCATTGCCTTTTTATGCTTTTGTTCCGGAGAAAATCACAAGCAAAGAAGGTTATATATTCATCCATTCCCTACATGCTTTAAACACCATTTATATCCATTGCCTTTCTTTTCTTTTGGTCTTTTTAAAAGGAAAATCTTGCGTTGGACACAATGGATCAACTTGTCAATGTCTTTTTAAAGTGTTGCCATTAAAGTAATCTGCCTATTATCAATACCTACCGCTTTAATCTAATGTTCCATGAAAATGAAAAATCGGTACTAGAAAAAATTTCAAGAAATACAGAAATACTATTAAAACAACACAGTTACCATTTATATTGATTATTTGAAATGGAATCATTCCCACTTCAAGAAATACTATTAAAACAACACAGTTACCATTTATATTGATTATTTGAAATGGAATCATTCCCACTTCGACTAAAAAAATTCAATACCAGGTAGTTTCTGAAATAATTCATACTTACCTGAAAGAAAAGATTTCAAATTTCATTCAGCATAAGTATGAACACGTGCGGAATCTTTCTATCGATGGTATGCCAGTCAATTTTGAACTGAAATTGCTTCTCCTTAAAAATTTTGTGTGAAATTGCTTCTCGTTAAAATTTGTGTATAGAGAAAGAGCATTTAAAGCCAGATTTATAAATATTGAAAGGATATGAAACAACATTTAAATCCGAATTGATTGAACATTGACAACGATGCAACTTAAAAAAATAACGAAACAATTTTTAAAGACGAATTTATTGAAAGGGAAAGAAAGTAAAAACTCAAAGATCGATATCTTTTTCTTTTCGATATATATAAAAACCTGCTCTTTTTCCTTCACCCCACTCGATGGTGAGTATTTATCTCTGAAAGGGGTTATGAAAAGGCAGAAGAAGAGTTGCACCTTTGAGAAAATGGACATGCCTATCTTCCTGATCTCACATAGCTGCTCCAGGTCATAGAGTTGAGCGCTGGTCGGGTCTTTGTATCCCACGCACGAGGGTATCTGCTTGATTTTTCCCATGAGTATGCTTTCAGTTGTTTATTTAGCAAAAGCACTAGTAGTCCAACATCATGAGAGTCATCACGAACCTCTATCCCGGTTTCAGATGAGCAACGTGTAGACGTGGATGAGCGCAACCCTCACAGACCAGGACTCCTACCTCAATGGCTTTCAAGATCTCAACGCCAACGGGAATGTTACAACCATGGTCACCGACCGTGTGCAAAATGTGTGCAAACTGATAAGTAATGCCCTCGCTCTCGTCAACACATTCGCTGCCACCGGAGGCAGACATGAGTTCCATGTTTGAAGCTTTCAAAGGCGCCTCAAATAATATTTTCAGTATTACATAGAATCTGCACACTATAGCTTTTTCTCTTTGGCCTTGAGCCAAAAATTGGGCTTCTTTATTGTAAATTTTGTACTATGGTGATATAGTTAATGTTCATGAAAATAAATGGTGTGAAATTCTTTATGAATGAATGAACACTTTTTCTTTGTAATATATAATATATCTTTAAAAAATAATTCAGAAGGCCAGTTTGGGTGATCAAGTGTAAGGTCGTGGTTTCAACAGTATGAAGCAACCCTATTTACTTGGTCTGAGGACACACATGTTTGGGAATTTGAAGCTTGACCAAGGTCCGATTCGTATTTAAAATTTGGATTGTATTTCATTTTTAAATTTTAACGTTAAAAAGTAAACGTAATCTGGTGTTCCGAGCCTCCTTATTGAAACACCTCTTTGTTCTTATGAGCCTTTCTCTAATGACATCTCAGAGTGTTTTTCATTACCACATTATCAAAATTGCCCTTGAAGTTTCTACCTTTAACTTGAATAATTATTTTATACATCTGCTATAAAATAAAATTATTGTGGGAAGATGTTAGTTTTCACTGTGTAACAAAGACCATGAATATGATTTGAAGAACATGATTTTGCGCCTTAAGATGGTGTGGATCTGTAAAGAAAGCTTTTGGTATACCGTAGATGCAAAAGTTGGCATTTCTATGTTTGCATAACAGACAAACAAGCATCATTCAAGAAAGAAAGACCCATTTTGCAGTCTTATTATAAATATAAAATATTAAAATTTTATACAATACAAGTTTTATGAGTTTTTTTAAGTAAATTCTACAACATCAAAATTCCACTTTACCACTTTATACTTGTGATAAATCTAACTAAATTTTAAAATTTTTCTTTGAATAATTACAAAAGTTTTGAGAATAACAAATTATGATTCTTAATGATATAATTTTACTAAAAAACTTCATAGACTCGGTCATCCTCACAGATGAGCGACACCCATTAATAAAAAGATTATCTTACAACGGAGTAGCAACAATTATGATTATTGATCACA
Source organism: Picea glauca (assembly GCA_000966675.3). NCBI lineage: Eukaryota > Viridiplantae > Streptophyta > Pinopsida > Pinales > Pinaceae > Picea > Picea glauca. The sequence continues at coordinate 265,031 of JZKD02S2227986.1, forward strand.
GAGTTTTACTTGCAAGTTTTTATCGAACAACATGCCTTTAATTCAAAAATATCGTCATCGTATTCTGGAAAATAAAAAACATTTATGCAAATATGAATATAAGGAGTGACCCATTGTGACACCCAATTTTGAAAAATTCCAAAGTTTAATTGTAATTGTGATTGTCCATGCAAACGTATGAGTTCATGGAGGAAAACAAATAGACCGACATGCTAACAAGAGAAAGGAGTTGCCTCTTGGCCTACAGTTGACTCTTAAACGCTTCCCCCATCATCCCTCTTCGTCTTTTCTTTCATCCTCAGACGAATCCACCTATTCACCATCTATTTCTTTTTGGTTTTACCATTTTTCCAACTATTGTGTAGCCATTGTCCATAACTTTATGACACACATGCAAACCCATATTTTATTATTATATATTGTTTCTCTCAGATTTTGCATTCTCAGTGTCTTGAAAATATACTCGTTGCATTTACCAATCCGGTTATTTTGAAAATCAGGCGCTGACTCAAATTGTGCAGATGAATAAAGATAAAAGGTGTATAGACATTTAATTCGATCAAACTACCTTAACCACTCACAAAAGTCCACAAACTACTGCAAGAATTGACCATATACCACTATCAAACATGCATTTTCTTAAACACAATTCACTACATTAATAATCTTACATTTTCTTAGATATAGGATGTATCATAACACACAAGGCAAAATGTACCAACAAAGCTGCCAAAGATCCCAACTCATTTAAAATATATATATATATGAAGAAAAGAGATCAAGACAAGGACAACCACATGACATGAGTCGACAATACAAGGAATTTCTCACAAGCCACCATAAAAGAGATGCTTTTAACCTGTTCAATAAAATAAAATGGTTAACAACCACATCCAAAACCTGGTAAATATTCATGTTCCATAAAAAAAAATCCAAATATTAAAACAACTTGAACTCACTTCGGTGTTTCCTTTTCCCCGCTTTAGGGTTATTCTAGTTTAAAGTTAGGGTGCTATCCGAGGATGACTTTCAAATAGTTCATCTCTCTAAAAATAACAATAAAAGTCAACAAAAGGTGGAGCACTCCTCAACACAGGCCATGGTATTTCACACAGGTGCGCTCTCCTGTGGTACTAGAAAAATATGTAACCCTTAATGCATGTGTAACTCAGTAACTCCCTAGAATTATTGCCCAGCATGCTATCCAAAAATAGGCCCAATGAGTGTTTGTTGATGTGTTGTCCTCACTCATGAATGCATCTAAGAAAGAAGTCCTTACATCTTGATCTATTCCTCATATCATCGATGCATATCAATTGTTAAATCACTAAATTCCCTTTAGCTGCTGAATGAATGTTGATTTAATGTTGTCATAAGGGTTGTCATATTAGTCTAATTAATACCTTCAATATGGTTAAGAATGGCATGTACTATTCTATCGCATAGTCTAAATATTTGACTTTTTGGAGTTTTTTCGAGCATAGTCTAAACATTCTACCTTTTGGCTTTTTCTGATCATTTTTTCCATTTGATTTTGCTCAAAATCCTATGAGGAATGGTTGGATCTGTAGATTTTAGTGGCTAAGTTTGTATAAATCAACATGCTGAATCCATTTATGCATTCATAAATGAAATTTAAACAACAAAAAATATTGGTTTTTTCCAAATTTACATCGTTGGATTCTCGCCAAAAAACCTAAAAGGTAGAAAGTTTAGCCAATGTCATTTTTACACGCGTATTTTCAAATCAATTTTTCTTGAAATCCCATAAAAAATTGTTGGAAGTCCAGAGTTTAGTGATTGAGTCTATATAATTTGAGTGCCCAGAGGATTTTCAGGGTGCTGAATTCATTTATGCATTCAAAAATGCAATTTAAACAACAAAAAATGGTGATCTCACCAAGATTTGTTTGGCGAGATTATGGTGAAAAAGTTCAAAAGGTCAAATGTTTAGATAACTCCCTATTCTATAGGGAAAAGAAGACTGAGATTAGATCATGGAAATAACTTGTCACTTTCCACCCATTTCAGAGAATAAACCAAGCCGGCTTATCTGTATCATTTGGTGAAGCGCTCGGGGCTATGTTGCGCTTAAGGTTGTGCCTTGAGCATTGCAAATGCAAAATATTTAGCTTTTTATTGAGTTAAAGGTTGAGTGGCTAGCGCTAAATCAAGTTTAATAATTTCATTTGGAGCAGACCCAGATATATGTCTATTGCCTTACCTTATAAGATTGAATAATTTTTTTAAACTCTAATTCTTTATAATCTACTTTATATTTATTACATC
>JZKD02S2227986.1:270864-285429 GCA_000966675.3 Picea glauca
TTATCTATATTTTTCTAGGAAAATTTAAAATAAAACTAAAATATAAATGAATTTCATAAAATAACAATAAATAAAATGCAAAGTCTTTCTTCTCATGCTAGCTTATAAATGCAATCTGACAATTTTCCCCAAAATCTACATGAAAACCCACCATACTCATTTAATTCATCATACCAACCATCAATCAAAGTCAAAGTAGTTATTTAAAGCTATTATATATTTTTGTATGCAATATAATTTACATAGTTTTTAAACCATTCAATTAAATAGTTAATAATCTATTTTAATAATTAATACATTAATTAATTGTAATAGTGTACATGTGTAGGGTATGTGTGCGTAGCTAGCGAACACATAGTTTACACATGTACCAAAGGTAAATAACCACTGCCTCTAATGCATAGTTCATGTATGATCACACCAAGGCATGCAAGACAACATATCAAGTAAATGCATCATTTAATAATCTTAATGAACAAAAATATAATAATTCATCGATAACTGATTATCAAACTTAAAATATAAAAACGGAATCAAAAGAGGGTTTTAAACATGGTAGGAACCAAGTGAGTAAACAACAGTGAAACATCTAATCCCAAATCAATATTTTCAACTAACATTAAAGCATCCTTCCTTCCTAACCTAATTTCATCTTCCATCCTATCCTTTTCTCTACTGGACTATACTGGAGCATCGACTATATTGACCTAACTCCATATAGAACCCATAAACAAAAGTGCCATATATCTCGATCAAGCTTCCCTAGTAGGCAACTAGCAGTTGCCATCACACATCTAGTGGAGTGTGACTTCACACAACCCTCCCACGACTCTAAGTTTCAGAGGATAAATGGTGGGAAATACCCCCACCCCTCCTCAAAGAACTGGGGTCAACACCCTAAATCAATCCATATTGTGAAACTACTTTTCTTAGAGTCACATCATCAAATGACCAATTCGGGCAAGTTGTGCATCCTGTCAAAACCACACTTACCACAAATCATAACAATATTTCGAATCATAAATTAAATAATAAGTACAACTTATAGCATACACTATTTTCTTGATGTCTATGACATCCAAGTTACCTCAACACTATAGTCATTTGTATATCACATAGATCATCAACCTGTATGTTAGTTCACCAACAACTCATATCCATGCACTTACATCACACATTTCATATAAGAATCCATTTTTTCATTGACATTCAATTAAGAAATGTGTGTTTGTTTACATCATGCCTTGCATATATTCACTACTTCCTGTGCATTGAAATCTGACGACGGTACGTCGGTTGGTCGATACAATTCTGTTAGCACTCCAACAAAACATGGCTACTAGTTTCGTCAGTGTATATTGGTTAGATAATCCAACAAACATATTGCCATCTGATAGCTGACACTGTGTCGTCGGTATACCACTCGCCCTAAGGACCAAAACCTTATCGAAATCAACCATTATTTTTGGCACACATGCATTGGAATTCTGACGTAACTACACACCGAATATCCTACAGAAAAACAATATATACAATGTATGCTTGTCAGAATGTGTGTTAGATATCCTTAGAAAAAGTATGTCGAATATCTGATAGACAAACAACATATTCAACGACAGTGCCATAGCTCCAACGAATATATCTGTCGAATAGTGCATTGGGTATCTAATGAAAAGGTACGTCAAATATGTGACAACCAAACAACATATCCAATGGAGGTTCCATACCTCCGATGGATATGTTTGTCGGATGGTTCATTGGATATTCGACAAACCTGTATATATTAAAAAAACATAATGAGTTTTGTCAATACATTGTCGATGTTTTAGATCCAAATCAAGTTCCATCTTCAGGACATTGAGCCTGGGTTAAAATGATGGGAAGACCTGGTATTAAATACTGGAAGTGAGGGGAAACCTAGGTGTCAGCTAGGTTTTTCATAAAATTATTTAATAAAATTAATTCTTTGTTTAAGTTTTTTAGGGTTTCCTATTTTTGTTATTTTAGGTTTAATGTTTATTGTAAATTATTATTAATTCGATGTTTTTATTTTAATTTTAATTAACTATGTTCTAGGTATTATATTAATTAAAGAGTAGGGTTTAATTATTATGTATTATGTACAAAATTAAGTTTTTTAGGGTTTACCATTATGTTATTAAGGTTGAGGTTTATTCTAAATATTTATTAATTCATGGTTTTAAATTTTAATTTTAATCCATTATGTTCATAAGTTCTAGGTATTAAGTTATTTAAAGAGTCTTATTAAGCTATCTTAAACTAGGTTAATCTTAATTTTTAATGTTATAAATATGAGCAATTATGTTCATAAGCTTTTTAGTATTCTTTAATAAGATTGTTTATTTAATAAGTGTTTTTATTCGGGTGTGATTTATAATTAGGTGGGGTTATTAATGAATTTAATCAATTTATAGTATTAAGATTGTATAAATAATTATTAATGATTATTATTGTTTATATGGATCAAAGGGAACCAATTTTCACTTAGTTCTAACCCACTATCTATGTTTAGGTTACTAGGATGTTGTCGGATTTCAATAGCTTCTATAATACGTCGTTTAAAGAGGTGATTTTCTTTGGCGGGGATTTAGGTGTCTTCTAGCCGAACATGGTGTCTTGTTTTAAGGGAGTGTTCAGCTAGGGCAGAGGTGCAGATGCATTCATTCTTAATGTCAGCTCCATGCTCTTTTATCCTAATCTGGAAGGAGCGACCAGTTTCATCGATGTATCATTTTCCGCATGAGCACTCTATTTTGTAGATTCCTTTGCCATTGTGAGGGTCAAGTTTGTCTTTGACGAATATCATACTATGCTTGATGGTTTCAAGTGGTTTGAAGGAGGTATTGATCTCTTTTTTTCTGAGGAATTTGCAATCCTATCACTCACTCCTTGGATGTAAGGAAGGCAAGCACCTCTATTAGGGTTCTGGTCTTTAGGGACGCTGGGGTTATTGCGAGTTTTTTCTGGGGATATGTTTATTCCATTGTTAATGTCTTTGTGTTTATAGCCTATTGGCGCAGACGCGCACCCTCTCTGGTACGTCCGCTCCCTCAAGACCTTCTCTTTCCTCGGCCCGAAGAGCTAAAACACTCTTCTGATCCCCTTCCTTACTCCTCGCGGATCGTAACTCGTGACCTCGCTACTCGCGATACCAATCTTTTGGGTTTCTAACCTTCGATACCCGAGGTACCGAGACTTCGATTCACACGTGTGACTTGACCCGTCCACACCCATCACTTCTCTCTGGACTTCCACGCTGTCACGACCTCGCACTATCGCGCCTTCGCCGCTCTCAAGTCCCAGCACTCGGTTCTTCGACTCCCGACACACGAGATGCCGAAAGGCCGAGACTTGCGATCTCTCTCCCTCGCGACTTCGCCACTCGCGAGATCAAATGACTCCTACCTCAACTCCCGAGATCCGAGACGTCGAACCTTCGAGGTCTTACACCACCTATCCTCCACTATATTCTGTGGCCCACACTACTTACGTAACTTTCGGTAATTCGCATCTCGCTTTATCACGACCCCCGTTGCATAGATTTGGGGTCTCACCTTGCAAACTCCCGATATGCCGATCCATGAGTAGAACCGCAACCCTTGTGATCCCGATCGACAGCTTCTGCCCTCCTGAGCTTGAAACCCGTGAGTGTTTCAGCGAAAATGAATCAAGTGCTTCCTCCACGAAAACTTGTTCAACCTCTCGCCAAACCGGTGTCACTCTTGTGAACTTTCAATAGCCGCTTCCCTACACGTGCCCTTCGATGAGTTTGAAGGCCGACTCCTCCTGCGCTTCCTTCCGCTTCTCTCTCTTACTTAGAAGGAAATTTGCATGCACTCCTTGTGGCAAATCTTCAACAACGTCTAAGTGTTGAAGTCTTTCGACTCTGCACAGTCCTGCAGCAGTAGTCTTCAACCTCTTTTGCTTAGATTTACGACTGAGACTTATTTTCTAGCCTGCGTACCCCTTGCACGGCTTCAACAACTCGAATCAACTTCTGGGTGAGAGAGAACAAGAGTTAAACCACTGAGCCCTCATCAACGCACTCTATGCAGATGAATTCGACTGCACTCTTTGCAGGAATCTCCTGGCTTAGATAGAGAAACAATTGAAACTTATTCTCTCCCTCTCCTTCAAACTTCTGTTCGAAACATGAAATCATATGCACAACATACAAAAAGCAAATGCATAACCAGAAAACAAACATTCATGAGCACATCGACAATACACAGAGAATAGACACATAACCATGGATTTGAATCAAAGCTTCCTTCTATTAATTCAATATATGTACATGGATGTTCTTCATACAATATTCTCTGCTTGCTCTTCTCTTCTGAATGCTTGATCTAATAATACAATAATACAAGGAGGGTGTCTATATCCGTTTTCCCTCTCGAACTCTAAAGCTGTCAAATCTAGAATTAAATATTCTATCTACTAGCGTTAAATCTATTAAATGCCTCATCTACCTAAGGACGAGAGCTTATCCGCTCAAGGTCCATTACAATACAAGTGCATCGTCTCTTAAATGAATCATTTAAGATCACGCAACAATCCCTAAGAGTTTTCAAAAGGTGTGCTGGCTTATCCAGTTGTTTTCCGCTCGATGTGTTGGCTCGCTTGATGTGTTGGCGATGCTCCTGCATCATACTCCTCGGCTTGAAAAATTTCATGGGCTCCTGTCCATGAACTCCTGCACGATCTGTCCATGCTTCTGTATCATTGCTTCATTTTCCCAGCTAGCATCTTCCACTGGGTGATTCTTCCACTTTACCAGGTACTCGAAATACTGTTTTCGCCTGGTCTTCTTTCCCACTCGCTTGTCCAGTATGCACTCCATCTGCGGCTTTTATGCTACTCGCATTTGCTTTTGCCACTGAATATCTGGCTGTTCAACATTTCCATCTCCTGCTTCCTCAGCCTTATATGGATATAAGTCTGAGACATTGAACGTCGGAGATATTCCGATGTCATCCGACAATTCAATCTCGTAAGCGTTTTCCCCCAATTTCTTCAGGACTCTGCATGGCCCGATTTTCTTCATCTTTAGCTTGTTATATGTTCCCCTTGGGAACCTTTCTTTTCTCATATGTGCTAGAACCAGATCACCAACTTCAAACTGAAGTTGCCTTTTCCGCTGATTTTCTCTGCGCTTGTACTCCTAGTTTGAGTCTTGCAGTCTCTGCTTCACCTTGCCGTGAAGTTCCTTCATCACCTCAGTGAATTCCTCTGCGCTCGCACTGCTAGTCGCAGTTTGTTCTGACTCCCCGAGTTCAGAAAATCCCCTCGGTTGTGTCCCATACACAATCTGAAATGGACTTTTGCCTGTACTCCGATTCACTGAATTGTTGTATGCGAACTCCGCCTGTGGCAATATGTTGTCCCAGCTGCTATGGTGCTCTGTCACCAAGCTCCCCAGCAAGTCCCCCAGACTTCTGTTAACCACCTCTGTCTGCCCATCCGCCTGTGGATGGTAAGATGAACTAAACGCCAAGTTAGTTCCTAGCTTCTTCCATAGCGTCCTCCAAAAATGACCTATGAATTTCGTATCCCTGTCCAACAATATGCTTTTCGGCAATCCATGGAGTCGCACAATTTCTTTGAAAAATAAATTTGCGATGTGAGTCGCATCAATGGTCTTCTGGCATGGGATGAAATGTGCCATCTTTGAAAACCTATCTACCACCACAAAGATGGAATCAACCCCTCTCTGCATCCTCGACAAACCCAATACAAAGTCCATGCTTATCGTCTCCCATGGTCTCTCTGGTATGGGCAATGGTTGATAAAAACTTGCATTCTATTTTCTCCCTTTCGAATGCTGACAAATTCTGCATCGGTCAATGAACCTCTTGACATTTGCTCTCATGCCTGGCCATAAATATGATTTTCTTAACTTCACGAAAGTCTTGTCATGGCCAAAATGTCCTGCCAACCCACCACTGTGCTTTTCTTTCAACAAGTTCTCCCTCATGGAGCAATTTGGAATACACAGTTGATTGCCTCTGAACAACAATCCCTCCTGGATCATGTAGTCTATCCATGGGCTCCGATCCCTGAGAACGGGATTCTTAGCTGCTTCATATGCTTCTCTGAAGTCTGCATCTCCTGTGTACATGTCCTTCAGATTCTCAAAACCCAAGGTTTTGACTCGGAACTCCTGCAGCAACAAGCATTTCCTGCTCAAAGCATCAACCACTTTGTTAGCAGTTCCTGAAATGTGTTTGATCACAAACGTAAAATTCTACATATACTCTACCCATTTTGCATGCTTCTGATTCAACTTCTCCTGTTGACTCACAAATTGCAATGCATGATTATCACTGTACAGTACAAATTCCTTTGGGATCAAGTAATGCCTTCACTTCTTCAACGCCTGTATGATAGCATAAAACTCTTTATCATACGTGGAGTATTTCATCTTTGATTCATCCAACTTCTCACTGAAATATGCAACTGGCCTGTCTTCTTGACTTAAGACCCCTCCTATGGCATATCCGCTTGCATCACATTTCACTTGAAATGTCTTCTTGAAGTCCGGAAACACCAACACTGGTCGTTCTGTTATCTTCCACTTCAATAGATTGAAGCTCTTCTCAGCCTCCGCTATCCAATGAAAAGACTTATGTCGTTTCTTCACCGTGTCCATCATCGTTGCACTAATTTCACTGAAATTCCTGATGAACTTTCGGTAGAAACTAGCTAAACCATGGAAACTCCTCACCTCGAAAACATTTCTCTGTGATGGCCAATTCTTGATCACTTCTACCTTACTCGGATCCATTTTCAACTCATTCGCCGATATGACAAAACCCAAATAAATGAGCTCTGTCTTCATAAATGAGGACTTCTTCAAATTGATCAACAACTTCTCCTGCTGTAGCTTTCTCATCACAATGGCCAAATGTTTCAAATGTTCAGCCTTGGTTTTACTGAAGATTAGTATATCATCCAGATATACGACTACAAACTTTTCGATGAATTCCCTCAGGACTTCATTCATCAATCTCATGAATGTGCTCGACGCGTTTATCAAACCAAATGTCATGACCAACCATTCATACAAACCTTTGTTTGTCTTGAATGTTGTCTTCCATTCATCACCCTCTCTCATGCAAATCTGGTGATATCCACTTTTCAAATCAATTTTTGAAAAATAATTTACCCCACTTAGGCAATCCATCAGATCATCCATTCTCGGCAGTGGAAACCTGTACCTGATGGTAATTTTGTTGATCGCTCTTGAGTCGGTGCACATTCTCCAACCTCCATCTTTCTTCAGACTAAGCACTGTTGGAACGACACACGGACTTAGGCTTTCTCTGACCAATCCTTTGTCCAATAACTTTTGGACCTGGTTCTTGACCTCCTCATTTTCCCGTGGCGTCAACTTGCACGCAGCTTTATTCGGCAAACTGGCTCTGGGTATGAGGTCAATGTGATGGTTCACACTTCTCATCGGTGGAAACGAATGAGGTAATTCATCCATGATGATGTCAACAAACTCTTCCAACAGTTCCTGAATCTCATCTGGTAAGTCATCCACTCTTCTGCTAGTCAGAACAATTCTCGGCTTTCTGACAACAAATAATTGTGGATCTTCTTTCTTCTCCATCTCTGTGAGAAGCTCCTTCCCACTCATGAGAAGTATTGTGTTGCTTACTTCCGGTTTCACCTCTTTATCCTTTATCAGAAGCAGCCTGTGTGTCCTCCCATCCTTCTCTAAAGTGTATGTGTTCATCCTCCCATCATGAACCACATTCCGGTCATATTTCCATGGTCTACCCAACAACAAATGACATACATCCATGGTAATGACATCACAGAGTATTTTATCATTATATCCCCCTATCTTGATGTCAACTAAGCATTGTTTAGTAACACTCACCTGATGTCCCTTCTGTAGCCACGAGACTTTATATGGGCTCGGGTGATCAGTTGTCTCCAGCTCCAACTTTTCTACCATCTCGATCGAAACGAGATTATCTGTGCTTCCGCTATCCATGATAACCTTGCATTTCCTATCCTTTGTTTTGCAAGCTGTCCTGAACAATCTGGTCCTTTGAGATGAACTCTCCTGCACCTCTTTCTCAGGCATCAAAAGGACTTTTTGCATCAGAAGTGAGCTTCCACTTTCTGCGCCTTCTGCTTCAACATCTCGCCTCTGTGCCTCGGGGATGTGAGCCTCTCCTCTGTCTTTTTTCCTATCTGGAAAATCAACTGCCTTGTGTCCATCCTTTCCACATGTGAAACATGTGATTACTCCACCTCTGCCTCTTCCTCTACCTCTGGTACGAGGAAAAGTGTTTGCATCAACATAATCTCCTCACTGTTGATTATGTTGTCCCCTCTGCTTAGCATATTGCTATCCTCGCTGTGAGGTTCCACCTCTTTCAACCTTACCCTGAGGTTTCTTCCATTCCTCCTTGGGCTTCTGGTATTTCTCCTGGGCAACTACCTTGCCTCTTGGCTAACTTCTGCCTCGCCCTCGCCGACCTTGCTTACGGCTCAGCTTCTCCTCAGCTTTCAGAGCCATCTGATAAGCATCCTCCACCGTCTTAATGGTAACCATGCTTAATTCATCCTGAATATCGTATCTTAGACCATTCATATATCTGGCTACCTTCTCATCATCGCTCTCCCGATGACCTGCTCTGATGTTCAGTCGATAGAATTCCTCAGTGTATTCTTTCACTTTCATCAGTTTCTGTCTCAGGTTCTGCATCCTCCTAAACAGATTGATTTGGTAGTCTCTTGGGATGAATTTCTCCTTCATCTTTGCAATCATTCGATCCCAGCTTTTAATCTTCTGCTTTCCTTTGCAGCGTCTGTCATCTTGTAGCTCATCCCACCATAATGTTGCATGTCACTTCAACTTCGTGACAACATGCCTAACCTTTTTATCCTCTTTGATATCCTCATAATCGAAGTAGGTATCAAGAGCTCTAATCCAGTCTAGAAGCTCTTCTGCATCCAAGCTTCCTTCGTAAGCTGGAATGTCCATTTTCGTCTTTGAACTCATCCGGGCGATAGCTTTAATCAATCGCTCGTTGGCTGCATCTTCGGCTGCAACTTTCCCTTGTTGTTCAGCTTCAGCTTCTCCTTCGGAGTCACTTAAATCTCCAGCATTGGCTGTGCATCTCTTCGTTGCTTCCATGTCTTCTAACCTTGCTCGAAGATCACGTATCTGTCTTTCCATCTCTGGGTTTCCTGCTGGCCTGCCTCTTCTTCTCACCTCCCTGTCTTCTGGGTTGGGTTATTGTCTTTCTCTTCTGGGAGGCATGGTGAATTCTCTTCTTTCTCTGTTAGAGAAAACAAAGAGTATAACCTGGCTTTGATACCACTCTGGCGTAGACACGCACCCTCTCTGGTACGTCTGCTCCCTCAGGACCTTCTCTTTCCTCGGCTCGAAGAGATAAAACACTCTTCCGATCCCTTATCGGGACTTTCTCACCTCACAGGTTCTCTTCGTCGTGCGATCCCCTTCCTTACTCCTCGCGGATCGTAACTAGTGACCTCACTACTCGCGATACCAATCTTTTGGGTTTCTAACCTTCGATACCCGAGGTACCGAGACTCTGATTCACACGTGTGACTTGACCCGTCCACACCCATCACTTCTCTCGGGACTTCCACGCTGTCGCAACCTTGCACTATCGTGCCTTCACCACTCTCAAGTCGCAGCGCTCGGTTCTCCGACTCCCGACACACGAGACGTCGAAAGGCCGAGCCTTGCGATCTCGCTCCCTCGTGACTTCTCCACTTGCGAGATCAAATGACTCCTACCTCGACTCCCGATATCCGAGATGCCGAACCTCCGAGGTCTTACGCCACCTATCCTCCACTATATTCTATGGCCCACACTACTTACGTAACTTTCGGTAATTCACATCTCGCTCTATCGTGACCCTTGTTGCATAGATTTGGGGTCTCGCCTCGCGAAATCCCGATATGCCAATCCACGAGTAGAACCACAACCCTCGTGATCCCAATTGACAGCTTCTGCCCTCCTGATATTGAAACCCATGAGTGTTTCAGTGAAAATGAATCAAGCGCTTCCTCCACGAAAACTTGTTCAACCTCTCGCCAAACCGACGTCACTCCTGTGAACTTTCAATAGCTGCTTCCCTGCACGTACCCTTCGATGAGTTTGAAGGCCGACTCCTCCTACGCTTCCTTCCGCTTCTCTCTCTTACTTAGAAGGAACTTTGCATGCACTCCTTGCAGAAAATCTTCGACAATGTCTAAGTGTTGAAGTCTTTCGACTCTGCGCACTCCTGCAGCAGCAGTCTTCAACCTCTTTTGCTCAGATTTACGACTGAGACTTCTTTTCCAGCCTGCATACCCCTTTCACAACTTCAACAACTCGAATCAACTTCTGGGTGAGTGAGAACAAGAGTTAAACCACTGAGCCCTCATCAACGCACTCTATGTGGATGAATTCGACTGCACTCTTTGCAGGAATCTCCTGGCTCAGATAGAGAAACAATTGAAACTTATTCTCTCCCTCTCCTTCAGACTTTTGTTCGAAACATGAAATCATATGCACAACATACACAAAGCAAATGCATAACCAGAAAACAAACATTCATGAGCACACCGACAATACACAGAGAATAGACACATAACCATGGATTTGAATCAAAGCTTCCTTCTATTAATTCAATATTTGTACATGGATGTTCTTCATACAATATTCTCTGCTTTCTCTTCTCTTCTGAATGCTTGATCTAATAATACAATAATACAAGGAGGGTGTCTATATCCGTTTTCCCTCTCGAACTCTAAAGCTATCAAATCTAGAATTAAATATTCAATCTACTAGCATTAAATCTATTAAATTCCTCATCTACCTAAGGACGAGATATTATCTTCTCAACGTCCATTACAATACAAGTGCGCCATCTCTTAAATGAATCATTTAAGATCACGAAACAATCCCTAAGTGTTTTCAGAAGGTGTGCTGGCTTATCCAGCTGTTTTCCGCTCGATGTGCTGGTTCGCTTGATGTGTTGGCGATGCTCCTGCATCACCTATGTTCTTAAAAGTCTTGGTAAGGTGATCCGTTTCTTTATCTAGGTGTGCTTCATTGAAGATTGATATGTCTCTAATGGATAAATTTTTTAGGACACCTAGTTTTTGGTTGGGGTGGTGATGGGAGTTTACGTGGAGATAGTTCTTAGTGTGGGTCTTCTTTTTATAAACTACATGTCCTATATCCCCATTACTTTTCCTCTTGATAAGAACATCTAGAAAGGGGATGATGTCATTCTCTTCGAGTTCCATTGTGAACTTTATTTCTTCGAATATGTTGTTTAGGTGTTGAAAGAAATTATGTAATTCTACTTTCCCATGGGGCCAGACAACATTGGTGTCATCAAAAAATATTTTCCACCTCAATGGTTTTAGGGGAAATGAGTCGAAGGCTCTCTTTTCAAAATTTTCCTTGAAAAGGTTGGAAACAATGGGGGACAGTGGGGAGCCCATTGCTATGCCACTGATTTGTTCATAGAATTCTCCTTGGTAACTAAAGAAAGTGGAGCGCAAGCATACCTCAACTAGGTTAGCTGTTTCAGGATCAATGACTTCTTTGACAATTTGGATAGCTTCATCTAAGGGGATTTTAGTGAAAATGGAGACTACAACAAAGCTTATGAGGGTGTCTTGAGGCCTTACCTTTTCATTTTTAATGATATTAATAAATTCATTGGAGTCTTTAATGAAAGAGTCTGTGTGGCCTACCAAGGGGATAAGGATCTTGGCTACGTGTTTAGCTAGCTCATAGGTTGGTGAACCTATGGTATTCACTATGGATCTAAGAGGAATATCTTCTTTGTGAATTTTCGGTAGACAGTAGGTCCTTGGGCTGATCTCGTTGTTGGGGGTTAAACATTTTTTAGTTATCTCGTCTAGGTTGGAACTATTGATGGCTTTATTTAATTTCCTTATAATCTTCTTAATGAGATTGCAATTAAGTTTCCTATAGCTGGCACTCTGGGCTAGGTGTTCATTCATTTTTCCTATTGTAATCACTATGGTTCAGAAGAAAAATAATGCCTCCTTTGTCTGCCTTGAGAATCACCAAATTTTCATTGTTTCTTAGGTTCTTTAGGGCTGCACGTTCCTCTTTACTCATATTGCTTCATGGAGGTTTGGCTTTGCATAAGATGACTTAGCAATCTTGTCATATTAGTTCTTTGTATTCATCACTAAGGTTTTGTATTCAATCCTCTATGCAACATATAATGTTATTGATGGGGATGGAGGTCAGGGAGACAACGGAATTTAATCCTTTCTCCAATACACCCAACTCGGCTTTGTTTAATGCGCGCACAGAGAGGCTTACTACAGTCTTTGCGTTGGTGTCATGACTGCCATTTTTGTTGTTGAGTAACCATTCCATCTTGGAGGAATGTATGTTCTGAGCTTGTAAGTAAGTACTATCCTCTTTCATGGCTGCAATGGCGTCCACTATTTTCCACAGTTCGGGTGTCACGACCTGCACTAGTTTCATGTGGATTTTAAGCGCATTTTTGGATAGGTGTTCCAGAATACACTTGTTTTTCCTAATTTTGCCTCTAACAATGGATAACTCTAGTCTAGAGAAGTCCACGTTGTTCCATTTGTTCTTGGCTCTATGGTAGATTTGAGCGAATTTGGGTAGCACGTTTTCATCCCTACATTTCTTGAGAAATTCTAGATCTTCCACTCTTCTCTTTATCTTAACCCTGAGATTTTCTAAAACACGAATTTCGTCCAGAGTCTCCCTACCGCACATGGAAATGATATGGTTAATGAGATTTTTGTGGTTGGGATTTTCAGTGTTGATCGGACTAGCCACAGTTTTGTCAATAGATTGTTGATGTTTCAGACCCAAATTAGGATCCATCTTTAGGACATTGAGCCTGGGTTAAAATGATGGGAAGAGATGGTATTAAATACTGGAAGTGAGGGGAAACCTAGGTGTCGGCTAGGTTTTTAGTAAAATTATTTAATAAAATTAATTATTTGTTTAAGTTTTTTAGGGTTTCCTATTTTTGTTATTTTAGGTTTAATGTTTATTGTAAATTATCAATGTTTTTATCTTAATTTTAATTAACTATGTTATAAGTATTATATTAATTAAAGAGTAGGGTTTAATTATTAGGTATTATGTAAAATATTGAGTTTTTTAGGGTTTACCATAATGTTATTAAGGTTGAGGTTTATTCTAAATATTTATTAATTCAAGGTTTTAAATCATTTTAACCCAGGCTCAATGTCCTGAATATGGATCCTAATTTGGGCCCAAAATGTCGACAGTCTATTGACAAAACTGTGGCTAGTCTGAACAACACTGAAAATCCCAACCATAGAAATCTCATTAATAAAACATAATGAGATTAATGGCCTGTAACTTTTGTGTGCCTATTGACCGGTGCTAAGGAGAGAACTTTTTTATAGATTATTCTATTGATTTTGATATTTATTATGTAAATATGAGGAGGAAGGTTCTCTACCGACCTTATCCTTACCCATGCCTAATTGGCTCATGGAATCTCGCCAAGAATGAAGGACCAGCGATGTCGTGATTCACCTCATCCAAAAGATTCAATAGGACAGTAATCCACCACACATGTCAACAAGATACCTTGAAGTATAAAGCATGCATTTTTTTAATTTAGAATTTTAATTTGAAACCATGGGTGTTGGAGGATTTACATTCATCTCCTACCACAAATAACTCTATCATTCACAACACCTATGAACATGTTAAGCACTTTTTCTTTTGGGAATACATGAAAAAAGACATCAAGACTTTTGTAGCCTCATGTGACACTTGTTAATGGAACAAAGGGGAGATAGATAATACTCTTGGGGAATTTTAATCACTTTTGATCCCAACCACTATCTGGACTAACAATCCAAATGGATTTTAAAGTAATCCTTTAGAAAACAAACAACATCAAATTGAAATCATGGCATCATTCTATTGTCCTCAAACACAATAGTTCTCAATGCATAAGCATGCAAACCTTCAACAGATACCATTTGAACAAATATGATCAATAACGATACCATCATTATTACTTAAAACCATGGACCTATGACCATAAATTTGGGTATGACATGCTGAGTCTGGACAACCCATTGATTCAAGGTAGCCAAGCATATATATATATATATATATATGAACAAATATGCTCAATAATGATACCATCATTATTACTTAAAACCATGGACCTATGACCATAAATTTGGGTATGACATGCTGAGTCTAGACAACCCATTGATTCAAGGCAACCAAGCATATATATATATATATATATATATATATATATATATATATAAGCACACACACCCAACAACAAGAAGGCTATGCCTCTAACTCCACACCATCCAAGCAATAATGACCCCATTCATCAATGTGTAAGTACATTATAGGTAAGAGATAAAAACAAGGTTTGTTGGATCAACCAAATAAGATATAGGAATGTTGTCCACCTCTATCAAATATAAGAAACCCAACCAACTCTTGAATTTTACCATTATTATATTAGG
>JZKD02S2227986.1:306623-319430 GCA_000966675.3 Picea glauca
ATAGAAGAAGCTGCAATATATGCAAAATATTGAACAGGAACATGACGTCAACACTTGAGATTCCTTGTTGTAATAGAGTCATTAATTCATTCTATTTATGGGACCCTGAAGAATCAAAGCAGGATGATTCCTCCCATTTCTTTCTTTAAGTATAGGGTGGGCACCACATAAGTATGGCCTATGAGAAATTATTTTTCCATGTAAAATGTAAGGAGTGAACATAGTGGCCTTTATTTAAATAGAAGTGCTGGGTAGTAGAAAGAAAATCTTGTCATCCATGTTTAACGACACACAAAAAAAAGTACAAAATAAAATAAAAAACAACACCAGAGTTTGGAAAACACCATACAAAAAACTCAAATATTCTATATTCAAATAAACTAGGTTACAAAATACAACTGATATTATTTTCCATAATGACTGCGATTGGGCCCGTCGCCAACAAAAATAAATAAATATGTACAATAATGAAGCTTGTTGACAATCTTTTATAGATTTTAACTTGACCATCAAATGCTTGATTCATAAAAAACAACGAGTTGAATATCAATTTCGGGTCTTGGACTTCATTGGTGTTGCCAACTAGATCTATACCAACTTTTTGAATAGCTCGTCTCTTTTAGATATGGCCTACCTGCATTGGCTGGTTATTCAACATTCCATACTTTGATAAGTGTTAATTTCCCTCTGTCATTGGAAAATTGGGGTTTAAGGTGCCTTCCTTGTAATGTTCCTGATCATTGACATTTGAGACAACTTACATATGCGATTCATGCCCAATTAAAAGACGATTGAGTGGTTTTATGTGACGTCAGATTTGGGGGAAACAATTTTTGTTAGCTAACAAAAGATGAGACAAAAAAATAAAAATTCAAGTACATTGTGACTGCTATTATTCTTGTATTCGATCATCTGTTTGGTTGAAAATCCTGCTTGAATATTTGTATGCTGAACTTCTTTGTTTTATTACTGTAAATTGGAAGGGATGTCCAAGCCAACTGCAAAATGGTCCTCTGTGGAAGTACACAACTTCTTCCAGCAACACAGATATGGAAAGTGTATCAAATGTTGCAGATCACATCATAATACATATTTCGTCGTAGGGGTGGCAGACATGGCAGGCCACAAAATGGTCTGGAATGTTTAGAAGTGATGCCAAATATTACTCCATGCCCAGATACACTTAGAAGGAAATTATAAAATTGGATACCCACGAATGTGAAAAACTGTATGTGTGTTTGAATCAACATTATAAAATTATATAACGTTTTATGCCAAAGTTGTAACAGACTTGATAGACAACCAATTTCTATGTCAAAGAGTGTTGAGATACCTCTGGATGTAGTAACAGACTTGACATACAATCAAATTCTGATCTCTACTGATACTAATGTCAAGTGCAAGAAGTCGTGATCATAGGCTCCAAGTAATTTCACCTTTAGGCATCCACACTGGCGGTGACCCTAGGCTCCATATAACTTTGGCTTTGAACAATTACATTGGTGGTGGAAATGGGAATAGTTCTATTGACTGCACTGTGACATTGCAATGAAAAAGTAGGGCTGTCATTGTCAAAGCACTTAGACTGCAGGAGTTTCAGGCCTGCAAAGAACATCAACTTTAGTGTTTCTTTGTCATGACAACTACAATGTTGCTTTGAGTCCATAAATCTTTGAATGTTGGGTGTATTGTGCTATAGTGACCTTGACATTAGGCACATGTTAGACATATTTTATCTAACATTACAGTGTTAATTAAAGTTCCATAGTCGACGACGACTCAATTGCATTGGCACAAACAATATTAATTGTGTGATTAATTAACATCCTTGAAGTACGTGAATCCCAAACAACACCTAAAACATTTTGAACAAACATGTGTTCAAAAAATACATTGTTCTATATTTAAAAAAATAAGAAATTGTAGGTGGAAACAACTTTGGAATACACCACTACATTAAGGTATCTTATAAAGAATGAAATAAAATGATTACATGAAGGTGGTAGTAAAAGGCAATTTTCAGAAACCAAATCATTACCTGAACAGGTGAAACTTCTTGCAGAAGGTGGTAGTATAAAGTAATCCCCAGAAAGTGTTTCAAAGTTCATAATCCACAATTCCTTCCCATTAAATGTTCCCAGTTACATGTCGATGCATACATTAGAAATTTTTGAGAGCGTCATTCCCTGGTTATATACCCACCTTCAAGTAGGAGGAGAATATTCGTGCAAAGAGGGCCAAGCTCATAGACCCAGATGCAACCATATGCATAGGAATAGTAAAACAAATTGTGCAGTGGCGATAGAAATTTGATTGTATGTGGAGTCTGTTACTACATCCAGAGGACAGTGAAAAAAAATTGACAAAGAATATGACCTTTTGTCAAGTCTGTTACCACACCCAGAAGTAGCTCAACAAAATTTGAAATATTAACTTTTGTAATTTTTGGATGTCGATTCAACCACCCATATAGTTTCTCATACTCGCGACAATCCAAATTCATAATTTCCTTCTGAATATATTCGTGAATGGATTAATATTTCACGTCATTTCAAAATATTACAAACCATTTTACAATCCACGGTATGTGTGACTCCTCTGACGAAAGATAAATTATTGTGTGGTCTGCAGAATTTGATACACTTGCCAAATCTGTGTTGTTGGAAGAAAATATATACTTCAACAAAGGAGCATTTTGCAGGTGACCTGAAATTCTCTTCCAAATCCCAGTAAGAAAACAAAGGTCAAATCACAAATCTTTAGGCAGGCCTTTCAACCATCCAAAGCATCGAATACAGGGACAACACCAATCAAAAGACACTTGATTTTTTTTGTGTGTGTGTGTCTGAGTTTCTCTTGGCTAACATAGTTTTTTTTCGCTCAAATATGGCATCACATAAAACCATTCCCTCGTCTTTCAATTGGGCCTGAATGGTATCTCTAAGTTTTCTCACATGTCCATGACCAGGAACATTACAATGAAGGCACCTTAAATCCGAACTCTTTGATGATAGAGAGAAATGGGAATAAGTATTTAAAATCAATTCCGCAGGATGATAGTACAATCTTCCGTAGATTTTGGCTTAATTCATTTTAATGGTAGATGTCATCAATCTTTACGCTTATTAATGCCAATCTTTTCAAATATGTGTGCTGAATAGTCACCAATAGCACGAGTTAACATTCCCATATGCAAACAGATTCTCAAATATGACAACCTATAACATATGTACAGTATTAAAGAGGGACATGACGCCAAGACCTCTGTGGATGACACATTTGTGGATGGAAGTGTGGTGCTACAATATTGCATTGTTACTATGATGATACCTTTAAAAAAATAAAAAATCCAACACTTTTTGCAAATTCAAAATGGACGCAATTCTTTTTTATCAGATCCCATAATATTCTCTTGTTTATGCATTTTAATGGGACATGTCATTGAGATTTCCGCTTATTAAAGAAAATATTTTCAAACCCATCTGGTTGGTTTTCACTAGTAAAATCATAATTAATGTGCATTGGGAAGGGAGGAAGGTATTAGGGATGGAGGGGAGTGAAAAATTCTTTAAACTTTTATGAACCTGGGAGTGCGTGAACCCACAAAACTTTGAAGACTCAACTAAGTATGGAAAGGCAGGTTGGACAGACGAAGTCATCATAGGTAGAGGAAGGCTTGCGAGTTTGAGGAGTCTGAGGTCGATATGCAGAGAATAGAATTTTTGGGTGCAATATGTATACCCCAAACATGGGTTTCTAGAGTTCGATAACACCTATCCGTGAACCCGCGTTCATAAAATTGGCTAAGTATGAAAATGAATGATGGTTGGTTGGACTCATGATGTGAATATATAGATGGAGATCATGATTTTTCAGTTCACCACACTGGGAAACCACGAGCACATAAACGTGACAACAATATAGAACCATAAACACATAATAGAGGGTAAGAACAGAAGGGAAAAACATGCAAGTTTAGAAGAATTTGGTTAAGTATGAAAACGAACAACGGTCGATTGGACTCGTGATGTAAAGATATAGATGGAGATAACAATTTTTCAATTGGCCACCCCTAGAACCCACAACCACATAAACATGACGAAGTATAGAACCAAAAACACATAATAGAGGGGAAGAACAAAAGGGAAAAACATGCAAGTTTACAGGAGGAAAAAGAAAGGGAGAGAAGAACTTTATCACTCACACAAAAACACTTAGTCTCATAACTATGAAACCATAGAAAGACATTAACTGTGGGAAAAACATCGTCATCTATGAAATATAGTTGGATCCCGACAAACTCTGGTTCAAACCATAAGAGATGTTGTTTACATCCACTGCAAAATTTTGCATATTATTTTATCATAATAGTATTTTCTGGGGAGCCAACTCTAATAACATGTAACAACAGATCCAACTGCAGCCGCAGGACCTCAACCCTGAAAAGTTGAATAAAAAAAAACTAAGAAACATCTAGCGAACCAAGAAGAAAGCACCACCCAGCCGACTAGGAATGCCGATGAGGAACAATATTGGCCAAATTCACTGCACACAAGATTGTATCAAAAAATTCAGAGGAAAATGTATTGTAACATATCTATTAACCAAATATTTCAGGCTGTGAGACATATTAGGTAAACATTCAAAGCTTCCAGGACCGTCGAAAGGCCTGCCACTGTGCAAGCAATTAAGAAAGGTGCACTTTTCACGGATGGAATTTTTTCAATACTAGGAACGATCAAAATCCTCTTGCAGTCCATCTTTGTATGTGATTACTACGACCAGAGAAGAAGGATTGTAATGTTGTCTTCGTCTCGTTCCTGATTGCCAATGTTCAACACAGAACCTACCTCCATCATATCCATAGTGACGCATAGGAAACATAAATCTTATTTTCTCCTCACATATAAAGATGTTCTGCAAGAGGATTTATACTCAGGCATCCCCAATAGTCAAATTTCCCACCCACAAACTGCAAATAGCAAGTGAAGCTAAACATGACACCCAAACCCACCTGTCAATGGGGAACAATAGAAGGCCAATGTTCGACACATAACCTACCTCCATCACAACCATAGTGATGCATAGGAAAACGAAATCGTATTTTCTCTTCACATACAAAGATTTTCTGCAAGAGGATTTCGACTCAGGCCTCCCCAGTAGTCAAATTTCCCACCTACAAACTGCAAAACCCGCCCGTCAACGGGGAACGAAAGAAGGGAAGTTCCAATCGCGGTTGCAGAATCCCAAGCATGCAAACTGTAACAAGAAAAACAAGAAAACAAGAACAATAGGAACAGGAAAATAAGAAATCAGTGATCAAGCAAGAAGCAAGCATGAACCAGTGAACCAACAATGCCATTGAAGAACAATATTGCCCATATTCACTGCAGAGAACAATGCATATAAAAAATAATACGGAAGAAAATGTATTGTAACAGGACTGTTAAGTAAACATTTAAGGTTGTGAGGCCTTTTAGGTAAACATTTAAGTCTTCCAGAACTACTCTGTAAACATTTAAGAAAGAATGCAGTGTGGCAGGTCTCTTAAGTACGAAAAAACATTTATTATATTATTTTATAACACTACATTTTTTTTAGTAACAATAGTTCGAACAATAGAGGCTATGTAAAAAATAAATATATTCAAAGGAAAAACTAATATGAAGTCAACTAATAAAAAACTGACTCTCTATCTTCAAAACTTTGGATATCCAAACATTTCAAGAAAAAAATAAAAACTCAGAATGATCGTATATGATCAAAAACTTTCAATATGCTAACATATCAAACATTGGGAATAACGAAGCCAGAAATAAGACCTCTAATCTGTTATCCAATCAGATCATGACATATATGGTATTTTTTATTATATAAAAATCAATGTTTTTAGTTCCCTAGTTCCAACAATAGATATTATGCAAATATTTTTAGTCAAAGGACAAACTAATATGAAGTCAACGAATTATCGATCACTATAGTCCCTTTATGCCTTCGACAAGAACTAATAACTTAACAACCTTAGAAAATAACTTATTAATCCTTTTAGTTTTTAATTGGGTTTGGTTATTCTAACATAGATTATGAATTTCATTTTTTTTTAATACAATACTATACAAATTTAAAATGAATTTCTTTTTAAATTTATAGAATGTTTCAAGTTTTATGTGTATATTTATATATTTTCCCAAATTGCAATTGGGAGATTTTAGATTATTCAAAAGGTTGAAGGAAAGTTGCAAAACAATTATATCTAAGATCGTTTCAAAATTTGCATATAAAAACAAAAACAAAAAGCTATATTTTTGGCAAAATTATCCAATACTTATGAGTGGAGTACTTTTTATATGAGTAAATTCAAGCACAAAAACAAAAAACCATTCTCTATAAATTAATTATATCCTTTATCAAAACTGTGAAGTACTTTTGGGTAGTGTCTTACACGAGTAAATTATGACAAATTGATGACATATGTACATATTTACATATTAATAATTAAAAAAAGATTTAAAAATGAATTTTATGTTGCATCTTTAGGGAAAGGTCGCTTAACCATGTTTAAACATTAGACAATAGTAAAAAACCATAGGCTAATACATTGAGGCATATGAACAACACAAGTGCTCCCAAGCTATGTCAGAAATCGGTAAAGTCCGTAAAAAGGTTGTTGTGTGTTGTTGGAGGGCCAACCCATCAACCAACACCTTGCTTTGTCCCAAGCGATGAACATAGAAACAACTCCACCAAATCCTATCCCTAGTCCCAATGCCAATGCTATCAAGGACACCTCTTCATCCACATAACTTAACCATCCCCTCTTAACATTACTCCTATCACCATTGTCTCCAATGGATGTTTTATTTGGCTTATATTTTTGTGAGCACGGTGGAAGAGGTAACCCACACAAGCACTTTTTCTTCTCAAAATATGTTACATTGAAAGTGGCAAATTGTGTCCCCATTGGAATTGGCCCACAAAGGTTGTTAGATGAAACATCAAAAGAAGCCAACGTTGATAATTTAGACAGACCTTCTGGAATTGGTCCACCCAAATTATTTTTTGCCAAGTCCAATTGCTCCAAAGTAGATATCCTACTAAGAGATGTAGGTATTTGTCCTTCTAGTTGATTCCTAGATAAATTCAACAATCGTAATATACTCATGTTTCCTATGTTTGCAGTGATTTCTCCTGTAATATTATTACAAGACAAATCAAATATAGTGTTTGTAGACAACATATATGACATATTATACTCACTTCCTTTCATGTCAATTTCCATTTCCTCAGGTAATCGAATATCATGTGACACATTTGCAAATCTGGAGAGTCTCTCAAGATGAGTTGGTATCCTTCCACTGAATTTGTTGTTGGATAAATCCAACACATGAAACTTGGTGACATTTGCGATACATTGAGGAATACAACCATGCAAATTATTATAACCAAGGCTTAAAGCTCCCAAGTCATGAAAAAATGCAAATTACTAAGGAAGCTCTCCGGTCAATCCATTTTTCCTTAAATCCAACAGCTGAAGTTTAGTACAATTGGCCAAATATGCAAGCAGTGTCCCAAAAAACTTATTAGAATGAGTAGAGAAAGTTGTCATAGAAGTGCAATTTCCAATGCCATTAGGAATTGGTCCCTCCAAGTTGTTTTCTCATATATCTAATCTTTTTAATGAAACCAAACCATTAATTCTCGCAGGAATATTTCCTAATGAAATATTATTATATATGTGTAGTGTATAGAGACTCTTTAATTGACCTATGCTATATGGGATATGTCTAGTTAATTTGTTTGAATGTAAATCTAAGTACTTTAAAGAATGGAGCTTTTCTATAGTTGTAGGAATTGTGTTTATTAAGTTGTTGTTTGAGAGAGAAAGGTATCTAAGGTTCCTTAGATTGGAAATGTATTTAGGTATGCTCCCAGTCAAATTGTTGTTCGACAAGATAAGGTATACAAGGTTCTATTAATGGGTAATGTCATTAGGTATGGTACCACTGATCATATTATCACTAAACCATAAAGAATTCAATTGACTCAAATTGAAAATGCCTTTAGGTATACTATTGGTGAATCTATTTTTTCCAGATAAATCTAAATGGGTTAACTTGGTCAAATTGGTGATATAATTAGGAAAGTTAGTGAGCCTATTTTCATTAAGATACAACGTGGTCAACTTCATCAAATTAGAAATATAAGGAATGTTAGTGAGTCTATTTTCAGACAGATCCAAGTACGTCAACTTACTTAGTTTGGCAATGTCTTTAGGTATGTTGGTGACTCCAATTTGGTAAAGACCTAAGTGGGTCAACATGGTCAAATTGGTAATGGTTTTAAGTATGATTTCTATGAGGTTAAGACCAAGATATAGATAAGAGAGGGGACACCATAATATTTGAGAAGGAATAGAACCAGAAATATTCATGCCAAAAATTGATAGTTGTGTAAGTTGTGTCAAATTACCTAACTGACGTGGTATATTGCATGAGAATTTGTTGCCTTTGAGAAGCAAGTACTCTGGTTTCTGCAGCAGGCCCAACTCGACTGGAATAGAACCCTTGAGCACATTGTAGCTAAGGTCAAGTACTCGCAACACTTTAAGTTGGCCTAAATCGAGTGGAATTTTTCCCGTCAATTTAAAATTATAAGAAAGATCCAAGGTGCGGAGTTTCTGTAACTGTCCCAACTCGACTGGAATAGAACCGCTGAGCTCATTCACAGAGAGGTCAAGTACTTGCAATGATTTAAGATGGCCAACCTCGGGTGGAATTGTTCCCATCAAATAAAAATTACCAGAAAGATTCAAAGTACCCAATAGTGAAAGGTTGCCAAGAGACTGTGAAAGGGTACCTTTCAGTCCTCTACTGAATCTTGAAATAGAGAGGTCAATGGCGACCACTCTTCTGGTGTGTTTCCTACAACGAATACCATACCAAGAGCATATGTTCCTCAGAGTTCTCTGTCGTATAGTTGGAGAGGAAGGCAGATGGATCCCATGTGATGGACATTCTGAATGACAAGAGAGCATCGAGGTCCCTTTTATCGTGGGCATCCATTGATGATAACATGGATTCACCCTGCTCCACCATGCATTCAGAATCAGAGTTGGAGGTTGGGTAAAAGAGCTAAATTCTAGGCCGGATTTAGGAGATGTCATTCAAATGTGGATCATATTGTTACCTTTAGGATCATTGCAGAGGAGTTCCAAAATACTAAAACCAATCTATTTTGTCGTTTTCTTGACTTTAGAAAATCTTTTGACATGGTTCCTAGGAAAAAACTTTGGAATAGATTGGAAGAGATAAAATTTTCTCTTGAGTTGAGGGCTGCTGTAATAAGGATGTATGAGAACATTATTGATAATTTTAAAAACATCGAGGGATGGTCAAAAGAGATTAACTACAATATTGGAGTCAAACAAGCTTGTCCCTTGTCCCCTATCCTTTTTGGCATATACATTGACAAGTTAGAAGATTGCTTGGAAAAATAAGGTTGTGTCGGCCCTACTCTCATTGGTATAGTCATCAATCTTCTTATTTATGCCGATGATATCGTTCTTATGGAAAGGAGTCCCCATGATCTTGAAAACCAACTAAGAATCCTCAAGGATTTTTGCTCCAATATGGGTATGACTGTTAATATTGATAAGAATAAGGTCATGATTATTAAATCCAACAATGTCATTTATGATACCTTCGTATATGACAACAACAACTTGGAGGAAGTGACTTCATAAAAATATCTTGGAATTGACATTCACCACAAGCTCAATTGGAATTATAGCATTGAGAAAATGATTATTGGGGGATGGAAAGTTTATTATGGGCTTGAAAACAATTGTAAATCAACTGATCTTTGGAGTTGGGATAAGAAGAAACTCCTCTTTGAGACTCTTGTTACACCTATTATTCTTTATGGATGTGAAGTATAGGGCTGTAGTATCTCTTGTGAATCCTGGAGAAAGATAGAGCAACTACAAAAGAATTTTATGACCTATAATCTCAAAATTAAAGGAAATACACCCCATCCCATCCTTCTCTTAGAAACAAGCCTCTCCCCCATTGAGAGAATGGCTATGAATAGATACCTAATGTATAAGAACAAGTTAAACAACATGGAAGACAAGAGGCTTCCTAAAATTGTTTCAAAATCGACTCGTAACCACCATCGACTCAAGCGAGGATGGCATAAAAATGCCTGGTCTTGGCTAAACTATTGGGGAATCATGGAAGACACCATTTTGCAGAATAAAGATACTATTAAAAAAATCGTCAAATCAAATTTAAGGGGAAAATGTGGTGTGATAAAGAGTTAGAGGAAAAAATAAAATTAAGGTATTATAAGGATGTAATCAACCCTAATCTAGAAGATCAAAATTAGTTATATGTTCTGCCAAGTGTAAAGAAAAAAATAAGCATTGCTAAGATAAGAACAAATTCTCATGAGCTCCATAGTGAAATTGGGCGTTGGTCAATTCCTAAAATGCCATGGGATGAAAGAGTGTGTCACCTTTGTGACACTAAGAAGGTTGAAGATGAAAAGAACTTTCTCTTAGATTGTCCAGCCTATGCCCATATTAGATCTCATTTTCAAAATATTTGTCACACTACCAACCTTCCTAACCTCTTAACTCAACAAAAGTATGGTGATCTTGGAAAGCTTCTCTTTATGCTTTTTGAGCATAGAAACAAAATTCTAAAGAATCACAAGTAATCACTTACCCTCTTAAGGTCTGATAGACCAATTCGGTCTTAGTGGATGTTAATCATCATCATCATCATCATATATAATTTTAAATTTAATTGATTTATATTTTTATTCTTATATATATTTTAAAATATGTTATACTTTTTCTTCAATTATAAAATGTATTTATTTATATAAATATAATAACATTTTTTTATTGTTATTATTTTTTTTTTTCAAATTAATTCAAGATCGATCGATCTATCTATCTATCTATCTATCTATCTATCTATCTATCTATCTATCTATCTATCTATCTATATATATATCAAAATTGGGAAATTTTATATTATAAAGGAAACTTATAAGTACAAAAACAACTATCCTAACTTTTCAAGTAACAATGACATATTTCATATCCCACAAAACATAACTTGTAAAAGTCCACAATTAATACATCCCAAAGCTTCTTACATATATACTTACAGATATAAAACTTTAAAAAACTCCCTAAAATTCTAATTGTTGTATTGAAAATAGAGATTAGAGAAAGACATGGTGACTACTGGCTTCTTTCTGTCAGATGTTGGAAGGAAGGGAGTTCCGGTTTCCAAGATCCATGTCCTCCATCATTTGGTGAATTGTGTCTTCCTCCTTAAAATTTGTCTGGATTGAATTTGTTGACATCATATGAACACAAATTGCAAAGTGGGTGTTTTTACTTAGATTAATGACCATATTCCTAAACATATTTCAATCTCCCTCCCGTACATCGGTTTTATGATTTTTCTAAACCAAAGTATTCATGATTATAACATTTTGTGAAGTGCACTAATGTTCATTTTCATGCACCTTATAAGTCATCAAAAAAAGAGGGGTTTTGTTGCATTGCATGGAATCTTCATATCTTCTAATAAACACTGTAAAATATTGGGCTTTCCCTTAATCCATGAGAACAACACATTGATGAAAAATACAATGCCATCTCTTGACAAGGGAATTCCGAGGTTCAAGATGGGGTACAAAGGGAATAACACAAATAAATCCCTATTTCCAACACACAAAAGAGGCCCCCCTATGATGCAAATGGAATATAAATTATTATACTGGATTAAAGGATATCTGAGTGGATAGTGCCCAAAAAGACCAAAGAAACATAGCCCAAATGGAGAAACCTAGAGAACTAGGAGGGCCTTTGCTAGGTAAGCTTCAAATATGTTAAGATACTATAATATAGATGAAAAACACTAAAAGGGGACAACACATAGAATACATTCGACTTCCAGGGACCAAGACCAAGAAAATACTATACACTATGCACTCCTTGAAACTATGTGTAATAGACATAAATTCTAGAAAAATAACTAGAGACTAAGAGAGTCTCTAATAATAATAATAATATATTAATAACAAAGTAAATTTCAACTTAAATTGGTTCTAGTTAAAATATTCTCTTCAAGTAAGTATCTCAAAATAAAATTTAGTAAATCTTTCGAGTATATATATATATAGAATGTATATAGGATTCTAAAAATAAGTTAGAAAATTTATTTAACCTTGGATCTCTCACTTATGCCCCCATTAAAAACATATGATTAAAAATATATAATAGAATTTGAACCTCTTAATTATGCTTCTATTAAAAACATATAATAATAAGTTAAAATTACACATAAGTAAAATTGAATTTTTGTATATGTGAAAATATATGCTAATAATTTTTTTTAATATGTCAATATTATTTACGAGATAATAGAACTTCTTAATTCACCACACACATTATATTTTGGCATAATGGGTTGGAATCTTTGAGCCTAGAAATACTTCAATATGTATGTAGGGAATTGATATACCCCCAAAAAGGGTTGTGGCATGTTTTTGGGAACCATCCAATATTTAGCTCTCTTCCATAACATAAAGACAATAACCACTCCCCCAAATACAATTCCCGATACTATCAATGACATACTTTCATCCATACGACTTAGCCATCCCACTCGTAGTTTACTACTCTTACTAGCATTATCACCTTTTCTCACTTGCATTTCATTGCCATTGCATGGATCTAAAGGTCAATCCCATAAGCACTTATTCTTTGAAATGATGATATAGAGA
>JZKD02S2227986.1:386021-398755 GCA_000966675.3 Picea glauca
ACACATACACACACATATATGAAAAAGTGTCTCCTCCCTTACCCTTGCCATGCTTTTATAATATTGAGTTATGACCTAACCCTAATATCCAAAGAGATTGACAATTGTGATTAGACTTTACCTCACTTGAGATCAATGACTAAGATCTAATTCACTAATTCTAATAACTTTAGCATTTCACTAACTAAAACTCAACTAATTAATAAAAGAACTTTACTTTATAATTCCTTTAATTAAAGTAAGTTAGTAAGGTAGAAGGATTTGGACGACTTCCACACATCTATATACTTATACCTATGTGGAAGTATCTATCTGATGCTACAAATATAAACACTTACATGTGTGAACGTTGGTCACAGTCAGGGCATATTTAATGTCTCCCTATCACCCCATCTGGGGATCTATAAAAATTAAAGAACATGGAGGTGGGATTTTATTCACTTATGTGTGCACAAGTCACAATACCATTTAATATAATATCTCCAAGTGCAACCACATGTTCGACCACTACCTCAAGGTTTCCCCATGGCTTTAGGTTAGGCCCTCATGGGAATTGAACCTTGTCCAATAGTGAAAAAATCCTTGCTTTCCACCATTGGATCCAACCCCTTTGGGATATAAAAAATTGAAGGACAAGGGGGTGGGCTTTCATCCACTTATGTTTGCACGGGTCACGATAACATTTAATATAATATCTCTGGGTGAAACCACATTTTCAACCACTACCTCAAGGTGTCCCCATGGCTCCAAGCTAGGCCATCATGGGAATTGAACCTTTCCCAATGATGAAAAAATACTCTCTTTCCACCATTGGATCCAACCCCTTTGTGCTTTAAATTGAAGGACATGGGGGAGGGGGGATTTGATCCAATTATGTTTGCATGGGTCACGATTCTGTTTAATATAATATCTCTAGGTGCAACCACATGTTTGAACACTACCTCAAGGTGCCCCCATGGTTCTAGGCTAGCCCCTCATGGGAATTGAACCTTTCCCAATAGTGAAAAACTCTTCGCTTTACACCATTGGATCCAACCTCTTTGGGATCCGTGAGCAAGTTTTTGATTGAGGCTCTTGAAAGATAATTGTCGGTTAGGTTTAGGAAGGTACCAATATTCTCATTCTTTTCAGGAAATTAAATATACTTCCACACTAATCCTAGCAGAAGATAAGAAGAATTTAATCAAGAAAGAAAATGACACAAGCAATCACACAGTACACCGAGATTTTACCCTGGAAACCCTTAACAATGAAAACCCACATTCCTTTGAGCGTTTTTCTCACTTGTTGTATTATTCAATCAGAAAAAAAAAGTTACATGTCTAACCTTGGTCAACACCTAAGACACAATCGACACCATACTGTCTTGCACATGCAAGAACAACCCTGTAGCCAATTTGGCTTACATATGCATGACCAACAACCTACACTTAAACATGCATTAACTTGCAAAATTGCATTACAATATTCAATTACAATAAAATCCTTTATGACCTTACAACACACCTCTTTATAGGCTTTACAGCAGGGAAAACCCTAAATTTTGGCGCCCAAAAATGATTACAGATCCATGCATATCATTGGCTACAAATCCCGCAAATCTCATGATTTTGTTATAGTCGACTCCAAGGCGGGTTTACCAATCCTCCTTCATTTGGTCTCTAGTCCATCATATCACACCCACGCTTCGACCTCTTGTCGATTAACTTATCGTCGATATCTTCGACTTTGACTTTACCCGGTCGACTCCCTCGACCTTTGACTTGTTGTCAATCTACCTTGACTTCGACCTATTGTTGATCCACCTTGACTTTGACTTGTTTTCGATCCACCTTGAATTCAACCATTATTCAATTCACCTCGACTAGAATTTGATTGCAAGGAATATAACAACCCAACATTCTCCCACTTGTTGTCTTCTTTGTTGAAAAAGGAGATTCTTGAACTTTCATTCACAGACCTAGGGAAACAATGCCCATTGCCTCTCTACACCAAGAGAACTTCACAACACTCATAGACTTGGTCAATGAGTCTGTTATGTTTTCCAACGTGTCTACTTTCTCCAATAGAAATTTGTTACTTTCCACCATGTCTCTTATGAAATGGTATTGTACATCAATGTCCTTAGTCTTTGAATGATAAGCAGGGTTGTTTGCTAGAGATATTGCACTTTGACTGTTGCAACTTACCTTCATTTCTCTCTGCTCAATCCAATTTTTTTAACACAACCTTTGAAGCCATACCGCTTCTTTGCTTCCATGAGTGGTCATTTTGTATTCAACTTCTATTGTCGAAAAGGTTACAACTTCCTGTCACTTACTCATCCAACTTATTTCTCCACCGAACATCTTGAATACATATCCACTGGTTGACCTCCTTCGATCTAGATCTCCATCCCAGTGAGCGTCGACAAAGCCCTGTACATATATCTTACCACTGTCACCTCTAGGTTTTCATTGTTAGCATATAACATAGTCCTTCATGTCACACAAATACCTGAATACTCTCTTGACAGTTGTCCAATGCTCCTTTCCAGGTGTCAACATGTACCTTCTCAACACTCCCACTGCATGGGAAATGTTTGGTCAAGTGCAAATGATCACATACATCAGACTACCAACCACAATTTCATAGGGAACATGTTCCATGTCCTCTATATCTTCCTATGTCTTTGGACACTTTTCAACATTAAGCCTTTCTCCCACAGTAATTGGCACCTTCACCAGTTTTCAATCCTGCATGTTGAATTTTTTCAGAATTGTTTCAATATAATTCGTTTGATTCAACCAAATCTTTCTAGCGGCTCGATCTCTCTTAATCTCCATTCCCATAATGAAGTTAGCTGCACCGATATCCTTCATGTGGATCTTGGAGGATAGTTGCTTCTTCACCTCCTTTATTGCATCCATGTTGTTTCCAATTAGCAATATGTCATCGACATACAAATCTACATATATGAAATTCCCACCTTCTTCCTTGGAATATATATGCAGTGATCAACTTTGCTTCTCACAAATCCAAAACTAAGGATGTATTTGTCAAACTTTTGGTATCACATCATTGGCGATTTCTTTAGACCATAAAGGGATCTTTTGATTTTGCACACTAACTCTTGTTTTCCCTTTACTACAAATAATTCAGTTTGTTTCATGTGATTTCTTCTTCCAGGTCCCCATGTAGGAACACTGTCTTCACATCCATATGTTCTATCTCCAGATCGAATGTTGCAGCCAGAGAAATTAGTACTCTAATGGAAGTTAGTTTTGCAACAAGGGAAAAATCTCACCGAAGTCGACTCCCTCGACTTGGGAATATCCTTTCGCTACCAGTCGAGATTTGAACCTCTCAACTTGTCCTGTGACATTCATCTTCTTGAACACCCACTTGCTACCGAAGAAATTTCTTCCACTAGGTAACGTGACTAAATCCCATGTCTCATTCTTGTACAAGGATTCCATCTCTTCGACCATGGCATCCTTCCATAGTTTACCCTCTGTCGATTCAACTGCCTCATCGACTGACTTGGGCTCATTGTCGATGGTAGTTAACATGAATGCAGAATGAAAGTCGAGCAGAATATACCTTTAAACTGGTTTTCTTTCTCTTTCTGACCTCCTTATCACCAGAGTCAATTGTTCCACCTCTTCCTCAAATTCAGTCAACTCATATGAATCATCTTCATTGTTCCTCAGTTCAAACCGCATCGTATCATGATTATTCTTGGTCTGAACAACTTCCTCAGGATCAGAATTACCTCCGACTTATCTGAAGACAACATATCGACTGTACACTATTCTCCTTGATGCAGGATCCCAAAGCTTATATCCTTTCATCCCTTCTTTATATCCAATGAAAATACATTTGACTGCCCTCTTGTCCAGCTTGATCCTCTTTTCCTTAGGAACATGTGCAAATGCATCACAACCAAATACTTTGAGATGTGCCACCGATGAATTCTTATCAGACCATACCTCATTTGGAGTCGTGTTGACTAGCGTCGATGAAGGAGACATATTCACTAGATATCTTGCAGTCTCGACTGCCTCTGCTCATAATTCTTGTGCGAGCCCAGCACCAGTGAGCATGCTCCTTTCCTTATCCATAAACATTTTATTCATTCTCTCAGTAACTCCATTTTGTTTTGGGGTATATGGTGTGGTATTTTGGCGTGCTATGACACACTGCTTACAGAACTGGTCAAATTCCTTTCCATGGAATTCACCACCATTGTCAGTACTCAACAATTTAATCCTCTTTAATTCACATAATCTCTGTCTAGTTTTCCACAAGTGCTTTAAATTCCTTAAATCTCGCTAAAACCTCTTATTTCTTCCTCATTAAATATATCCATGTCTTCCTAGAAAAATCACTATGAAGGAGACATAATACATGAATCCATCAAGTGAAGGCACTGTAACCGGGCCAAACACATCACTATGCACCAGTTATAGAATCCCATTTTCCCTTGTCTCTCCAGATGGGAACCTCACTTGACTTTGTTTCCCATATATGAAATGTTCACAAAAGTCGAATTCTAAACCACATTCAAGAAAACATTCGACCATACATTTTCTTTGCATATATCGAAGTCCTTTTTCTCCAATGTGTCCCATCCTCTCATGCCATAGCTTGGTCAGGTCGATTTCATCATGTCTTTTCAAGTCGATTTGAATCGACTTAGCTCGAGTCGAGTTGATTTGTGTCGAAATTGAGTCGATTCGAGTCACATTCAAGTCACAATCGATTCGATTTCAGGCCCCAACGATGATGTTGCATCCAGTCGATTTGACATTCCCTAACAACTTGTACGAGGTACCAATTCGAACTCCCTTCATTAAGACCATCGCACCTATGACCATCTTGCAAAAATCCTTATGAAACATTGTATGCACACCTGCATCACTCATCTTGTTGACAGATATCAGGTTTGTTTCCAAACTTGGAATGTGTAGCACACCTGGAAGGGTTCTTTTCCTCCCATCCTGCAGTGTTAATCAGAATATTCCCCGTCCGAAAATTATGGTTATCGAGTTGTCCCCCAAGAACAAATCACCCCCATCATATTGTTCATATTCACATAACCATTCTTTATGTTGTGTCATATGATAGGATGCTCCTGAGTCGATCAACCAAACATCTTGATCTAACTGTGTACTGGTCGACTCCAGGTACACATCACCTCCCTTGTCTGAGGTCATCTTTCTCTTAGTCGATTACTTCTCATTGGATGCAGCACTGACTTATGTTTCCTTTGACTTACAGTCCTTTTTTTTAGCACAATATTGGTTTATGCCTCAGCTTTGCATAAGTGGCACTACCTAATATTTCACAGAGAACAGAATGTGCATTTCATCATTCATTTTGGCAAATGAATACAATTGTTATGGGATTTTTATTTGTTTTGGGGAAAATTGAAATTATATTGAGTTATTACCAATATCAAAGTTCAAGCATCAGAGCACCCATAGATTTATGCTACCGAATTGCATGCAGAAACATAGTCGAGCGCTACCTACAGGTGTTGCGTAATATTTTGGTAGAGGATAAATTGTGCAGAGTTATTCTGTCAGTTTTGAGTCACTAATTTAAAACTTGGGTTATGAGAAGTTGAGGATGTATTTTTGAAAACTGGAGGATTTTTTTGTTTATAACATTCAAAATAACAAAAACCTCTCTCAGTTTTTTAAAATGTGTTTTAGTTTGAGAGATATTGGATATAGAAGTAGGCGTTGCGTACTCTTCACAGTGGCGTTGCGTACTAATTTCCTGTAGCGGTCACGGTTTTGATATTCGCCTTGTTGGGAGGTTGCCACATGTCAAGGAGAGTTCGAATGGATTCTCAAGGATCATTTAGATATCAAGGGACACCTGCACCTAATATTTAGATCCATCAAAGGCCTCATGCATGAGGTGGAAACAATTTATTAATGACTTCCAACAAATTCCTGAAAATCAACAGTTTGTTGGATTTTTGTCTCTTTGATTGTTGCCACCTATCTCCAAGGATTAGAATCCAATGGAGGAGATGGGATTCGACCTCCTTAGGTTCTTTGGATGTTATTTTCTATTTAAAGAGGGATATATCTCTTGGATAAGGAGAGGGGATGAGCTAAGAGAGGCTAGAGAGAGTATGAATAGGCAGTTTTTTGTGTGTGTTCATTTGTAAGCCTGTGGGAATTTTAGGATTGTAAGCATTACTGCTATTGGAGACTCATGAGATCTATGATTTAAGATTGTAACTCTTCTTTTATATTTCTTCTTATTTGAATATATTGCAGATTTGAGGATCAAAGGCTGTCAATGATTTATGGATCTCTAAGCAACAGAGGATCTGTTGTATTTTGCCCATCAGTCATTGTTTATATTCAAGTATTTGTTGATTCATTGAATTGAGAGGATCTCTATTTACTGAACATTCTATCTTATGTTTTCCTTCTTCATTTCTTCCACCTATCAGCATATAATCTTGTTTTCTGTTAAGCAGCTTTTGTGCCTTAGATGAGTGGGATGTTTGTGACTCCATTTCCCATTGGTGTAGCCTACTGATATGCAGTTTGATGCCCTCTCTCTTTCTTTATCCATCTTGTTGATCCACCTATTCAAAACCAAAGTTATCTTTTACATTATGATGGGTGTTGAGCTTACACTTTAGCAGTCAAAGTGTGACTTTCAGTGCTAACATTTTTGGCGTCGTTGCTAGGGACGGATTTGAGCAAATTGAAAAGCTCCCTGGGAAGAACAACATTGCACGGCTCCAACTTTAGATGGTGACTGAAGTTGGACACCTTCAAGACTGCACATTCACCATGACGACTCCATTGTTCAGAATATGTTGGTGACTCCACTGGGGATGAGAAAAATCAAATGGCTATGAAGGCTATCCTGGCCATGAGTTTTTCCCCACTCAATTTCTTAGCCATAGAAGATTATCCACATCCTATGCCTCTTATTGATGAATGGAAAGATCTGCTGCCCAGATTTTATGAAGGTGAAAATGGCAGCCCTGTTCATCATGTTCATGAATTTCATGTTTTGATGCAGCAACTTGACATCCATCATGAAGATATACTGATGAAAATGTTCATGTATTTATTGGAAGGCAATGCAAGGAAATGGTATAGAACACTCCTTGCTTCTAGTATTTCCCTTTTGAAGGACTTTCATGATGTTTTTTATTCTCATTGCAAGCTAATTTATCCAGCTGAAAGACTTTTTGAAAATTGTTGTGAGGGGTATGCATCATATATTCAGGATTCAACAAGTGATTCCTCTAGCAATGATGATGAAGGGTATGATTGCAAAGAGAATGACTAAGATGATGAGTTTGATAATGATTTTCCTAAATTTGAAGAAGAAATGTATGATTCATGTCAAAATTTAGGTCCCCAAGAGATAGATGAATATGGACAATCCATCATTTCCTTATCTCCTCCTTTTCTTGATTCTTTAAGTCAAGAGGTCATCCTAGATTTAGATTTATTTCATCATGAGAATAGTGTTGCATCTTGTCATGACCAAATTCATAGTTTATCAGTCCCTCCTATTTCTAATGAACCAATGTGCCATGATTTTCCAAGTTTTGATGACTATGAGGATGTTTTCCCTGAGCAACCAGTTGTCCCAGCTATTGTACTAACCCCTCAGCCA
The DNA here is from genome assembly GCA_000966675.3 of Picea glauca. Lineage (NCBI taxonomy): Eukaryota > Viridiplantae > Streptophyta > Pinopsida > Pinales > Pinaceae > Picea > Picea glauca. Next base: position 393,669 of record JZKD02S2227986.1, read on the forward strand.
TTAATAGTCAAATAGTCATTGATTCATCTTTGTATGATGATTATGAAGATGATTTCCATGAAAAATCTGTTGAAGACCTTACATGAGAAAATTACCCTTCCCATCAAATAAACAATAGCTTGTTTCAACCTTCATGTCATATTTTTGTTGCTGAAAAAGAAGAAGAAGATGATAATCTAATTTTAGAGGGTGAAAAACTGAGAAATTGGGACCATAAGCCAAGCTATGATGAATATCCCTCACAATCAGAAGATAAGATAGAATAATTTAGTTTCCCAAGAACTTCTAATTGTGATGAACTGCCCTATCAACCCCCTATTCCTCTTGAATACACAAGCTCCGTTTCTTCAAGCAGCCAAGATCAAATGCCATGTGATAAGATGAGAAAGGTTGAAATTAAAGAAAGACAAGCATCACTAGGCCTTTTTCCTAATACACCTCATGAACAGGAGTGGACCAAGGCCATATGCATTGAGGATGAATCATAAAATCAGCAAGCCATACAACAACCAATAACAGTGGTGGAAGGACCTAATACAATACTTTTCGTTTTTACACAAAGCAATGTTGCAGGGGCAAGTATTGATTATGTTTTTCAGGATCCATTTGCAGCTTGTCTGCAAGAAGAAAGTGGGCCTAGGATCATGGATTTCTTCAATGTAAAGTATATTTCCAGAGGTTTCTTTGGCGTGCCTTCAAGTAAGAGTTATCTTTGGTGCTTAAGGAAGAACATTTCAAATCTTCAAACAGTTGAAAAAATGATGAAATGGCTTCATTGGTTGTTTCATGTAACTTGAAAGCTTCATTTTCCCAATAATTAGAGTAGGTGTGTGCAATAAGTTTGTTGGACAAGCATCGTTTTCATCATTTTGTCAGTTTTAGTTTTCATTTTCATTTAGTTTCAGCTGAAGGTCACAGATCAAAGTAGATTGCAAAGGTTAAAGGTTGAGAGAATGACTCCACAAGCCCAAAGGATAAGGAACTGAAACTACAAGAGTTCTTAGAGCCTCATAGGGATGACTCTATCCCCCATGGAGCCTATGTTAGCACAAGATTGGTTTATGCCTCAGCATTGCATAAGTGGCGCTACCTAATATTTAATAGAGAACAAAATCTGCATTTCATCATTCATTTCGGCAAATGAATACAATTGCTATGGGATTTTTATTTGTTTTGGGGAAAATTGAAATTATATTGAGTTATTCCCAATATCCAAGTTCAAGCATTAGAGCACCCACGAATTTATGCTACCGAATTGCATGCAAAAACAAAGTCAGGTGCTACCTACAGGCACTGTGTAATATTCTGGCAGAGGATAAATTATGCAGAGTTATTATGCCAGTTTTGAGTCACTAATTTAAAACTTGGGTTATGAGAAGTTGAGGATGTATTTTTGAAAACTGGAGGAGGTTTTTGTTCATAACATTCCAAATAACAAAAAACTCTCTCTGTTTTTCAAAATGTGTTTTGGTTTGAGAGATATTTGATATAGAAGTAGGCACTACGTACTCTGCACAGTGGCATTGCGTACTAATTTCTTGTAGCGATCACGGTTTTGATATTCGCCTTGTTGGGAGGTTACCACATGTCAAGGAGAATTCGAATGAATTATCAAGGATCAGTTAGATATCAAGGGACACTTGCACCTAAGATTTAGCTCCATCAAAGGCCTCATGCATGAGGTGGAAACAATTTATTAATGACTTCCAACAAATTCCTGAAAATCATCAGTTTGTTGGAATTTTGTCTCTTTGATTGTTGCCACCTATCTCCAAGGCTTAGAATCCAATGGAGGAGATGGGATTTGGTCTCCTTGGGTTATTTGGATGCTATTTTCTATTTAAAGAGCGAGATATCTCTTGGAGAAGGAGAGGGGATGAGCCAAGAGAGGCTAGAGAGAGTAGGAATAGGCAGTTTTCTGTGTGTGTTCATTTGTAAGACTGTGGGCATTTTAGGATTGTAAGTATTACTGCTATTGGAGATTCATGAGAGGTGTGATTTCAGATTGTAACTCTTCTTTTATATTTATTCTTATTTGAATATATTTCATATTTGAGGATCAAAGGTTGTCAATGATTTATGGATCCCTAAGAAGCAGAGGATCTGTTGTATTTTTCCCACCAATCATTGTTTATATTCAAGTATTTGTTGATTCATTAAATTGAGAAGATCTCTATTTACTGAACATTCTATCTTATGTTTTCCTTCTTCATTTCTTCCACCTATTGGCATATAATCTTGTTTTATGTTAAGCAGCTTTTGTGCCTTAGATGAGTGGGATGTTTGTGACTCCATTGCCCATTGGTGTAGCCTACTATTTTGCAGTTTGTTGCCCTCTCTCTTTCTTTATCCATCTTGTTGATCCACCTATTCAAAACCAAATTTATCTTTTACATTATGATGGGTGTTGAGCTTACACTTTAGCAGTCAAAGTGTGACTTTCAGTGCTAACACTTGTTATAATGCCCATATTTACCGCATTTCCAGCATCTTCGTGTCGACTGAACTGGGGATTTAGATCTACCCTTAGACTTAAAATTTCTACTGGAGAATATTCCTTTATCTTTGTCTATCAGTCGACCTCTCACCACCAGAGAATCTTTGGTTGATCCTTCCATGTTCTTCCTTCTTATTTATTCTGACAGCAGAGAAACAACCACGTCCTCTAGCACTAGTGTGGTTGTATTACTCCCAATAGCCACAACTAAGCTATCCCGAGAGTCTGAAAAAAAACATAATAGACTAATACACTTTTCCTCATTAGTGATCTTTATATCCATAGACAAAAACTGGCTTAACACGGTATTAAACACATTTAAATGCTTAGTCACTGAACTTCCATCATGCATCCTCAGAAGATAAAATCTATTTATGAGAAACAACTTATTTACCATAGATTTCAATTGGTATAATCTTCCCAGCTTGTCATATAGTTTCTTGGCTGAATCTTCACCTAATACATTCAACAACAATGAATCTGCAAGAAAAAGCCAAATCATACTTCTTTCTCTTCTTTCACGTTTTTCCCATTCTTCCATCGACATGCGTGTCGGCTGGGTACCTTGATAGTCCATTGTCCATTGTTCTCGATCTACAAGAATATATTCCATTTTAAGCTTCCAAAGCTCAAAATTTTGGCCATTGAATCTTTCTATCTCTATTCTGGAACTGTTGGCCATTCTTTATTGCAATCCTTAACACAACTTATGACTTACGACTCTTACTGTACCTATGGTTTAGTTCTCAGATTCAAGATTTGCAAATCAAGATCTGATATACTCTCCAAAGAATACCACCGCCTTGATAACTCACTTATCAGGGCATACCTAAGATCTAATAGCACATGTCTGGAAATGAAAAACACTTCCACACTAATCCTAGCAGAAGAGAAGAAGAATTTAATCAAGAAAGCAAATGACATAAGAAATCAAATAGTACACAGATATTTGACCTTGGAAACCCTTAACTGGGAAAACAAACATTCATTTGAGTGTTCTTCTCTCTTGTTGTCTTATTCAATCATAATAAAAGGTTACATGTCTAACCTTGGTTCACAACTAAGACACAATGGACATCATACCCTCTTGCAGAGACAAGAACAACCCTGTAGCCAATTTGTCTTACATATGCATGAACAACAACCTACACTTACACATGCATTAACCCACAAAAGTGAATTACAAAATTACCTTACAACAACATCCTTTACAACCTTACAACATGCCTCTTTATAGGATTTACAACAAACAAAACCCTAAAGATTGTAGCCTAAAAATGATACAGATCCATGCATATCATTGGCTACAATTCCCACAAATCTCAGAATTTTGTTACAGTCGACTCCAAGTCAAGTTTACTAGTCAATTACCAGTCGGCCTTCATTCAGTCTCTAGTTAGTTGTCTCATGCCCACACTTCAACCTCTTGTCAGTTGAATTTTCATCAATATCTTCGACTTCGACTTTACCCGGTCGACTCCCTCGACCTTTGACTTGCTATAGATCTACATCGACTTCAACCTGCTGTCGATCCACCTCGAATTTGAATTGTTGTCGATCCACCTCGACTTCGACCATCAGCCGATTCACCTCGACTAGACTTTCACTACAAAGAATATAACAACCCAACAATTTTGGTTTGTGGGCTTGAGAGTGTGATGGTTTATTTTCCAAGCAAAAAATACATTATATTAAAGTATTTTTTCCAAGGAAAACCTCATGAAAACCCAAAAGATGCTTACCTATATTTATGAATTACAATCCTAATAAACCCATTAGCTAAGCTAGTGTGTCTTACCTAAAGAGCATTGAACTGAGCACACACAAACATTGGACTAACCAAATAACCAACAAAATTGATGACAACTAATTGAACTAATTTATTTCATATGTTACTAAAATGTTATATTTTTTTTAAGGAATAAACTTCTAAAAAAAATTATATTATGTTATATTATATATTATTAAATGTAGGACACTTAAAAGAAAATAATATCCATCTTCAATACATTTTTGTTTTATGTGTAATGTAATTAATCATACAACTTTATAGTTTTATATATAATAGTATCTTAACTTTATAAGATTCACTATACTTTTTAAGTTTTAAATGATGATGTTTTAAGTTTTCAATAATTTTTGTTTTATGATTAATGTAATTAATCATACAAATTTATAGTTCACTATACTTTTTAAGTTTTAAATGATGATGTTTTAAGTTTTCAATACATTTTTGTTTTATGTGTAATGTAATTAATCATACAAATTTATAGTTATATATATAATAGTATCTTAAATTTATAAGATTCACTATTAATAGTATTTTAAATTTATAAGATTTACTATATTTTTTAAGTTTTAAATGATGATGTTTTAAGTTTTTAATACATTTTTGTTTTATGTGTAATGTAATTAATCATACAAATTTATAGTTTTATATATAATAGTATCTTAAATTTATAAGATTCACTATACTTTTTAAGTTTTAAATGATGATGTTTTAAGTTTTAAATGATTGATGTTTTTTCATAGTAAAAATAATTTTTTAATTTAAATTAATTTTAAAATATTATTTATATATTTTGTTTAA
>JZKD02S2228042.1:0-18069 GCA_000966675.3 Picea glauca
AGGATTCTCTCCATCTTAATAATGTAAAAATTGTTTTTCAACCTTGTCACTTATTTACATTTGGATATTTCAATATTGCAAATCTACAATTCAAAATTATATTTATAAAAAAAATCACTCAAAAATAATTTTGTTTGTTGTAGGCTAAACGTTCTACGAAATGAAGGTTCTGGGACGATTTTTTCTGAGGACATTTACTCGAAATACGGAAGAAAATTGTTAGATCCACATATTTGAGTGATTATTTATGTATAATCGAAGTGTCCCAACGGTTTTTCAACCTGTTGAATCCATTTATACATTCAAAACTGGATTTTAAACAACAAAAAATAATGATTATGTATAGATTTATATCGTCGGATTCCAGCAAAAGAAACCATTTTATAAAATAGCTAAACAACGCCATTTTGTTTTCTCTAAGATTATGATTAGCTTTTTTGTATGTCTATGCTTAATAATAATTATTCTTTCTTTTATTGCTAGTTGTTTCATAATAATTATTATTTTGTTTATTGTTATTTGTTTGTTTGTTTTTTTTAACTTTTATAACTATGTTCAATTTATGTTTTTTTTATACATTTTTATTTTTTTATATTTTCCATTTTTTTTTTAATTTTCAAAAGTAATTTCTAATTTTGATATGTTATATTTTTTCATTTTGTTTTTAAATTATTTATAAATAATAATACTAAACTTAATATATATTATATTTTTTTGGAAAGAAAAAATCTATTATATTAGATATGGATGAATATACATGTTCTAATCTCTTTCAAAGACTTTTGTTACATCTAAAGAAAAACAAATTTAGTACAATTATCTATTTTAGGCATAAAACGAGCATATTATTATACATGCCGATAGGCATGGTATATAGTGTTGAGTTAGGTTTGACTTTCTATTAGTTCATGGTTGACCATAAAATATACACCCCTTTATCTAAAGTTTTAAAAAATAATGATTAATTTTAAATTTTAAATCTCATTTATCTCATATCTTATTGGCCAAAAACTTTGAAGTCTATTGCTACCTTCACTTCCCCCAATGTTATTGCAATAAATATTTATGCCATCTAGTCATTTCATGCCTACTCCTTCTCTCCCTATCTCCTTAAACAATACTTTCATTTAGTCTTTCTAGTCCCTACTTATACTATTAATTGTATTTACATCTTGAAGTTTTTCTAGAAACAAAATTCCATGGCATCCACTTCCTCCCCATCTATAAACTTGTAAAATCCTATTGCCCCTGCTCAGAGAGACAGGGCTTCTTTAGAAAGCTCATCAACTTTCCCATTTAGCTCGCAGAGATGTGGGTGAAGGAGAGCAATTTGAATGATTGGGAAGCCAACTTATGTCTCGAAGCAAGGGAGCAAGCCTCACATCAGTCGCCTTGGATTTTTGGCAAGCCCAATCTATGACCAATTTTGAATCACCCATGACTAGCAATTTTTTAACATCCTTTTTTATAGCAGCTTCCAACAATGTCCATAAATCTATGAACTCAACCATGTTATTGGTTCCAGATCTAGGAGCATATCTGATGTACAAATAATGACTATGGTTCAGAAAGAGAACAACACCAATGCCACATAATGGAGGGTGGCCCTGACATGCCCCATCGAAGTATCCCCACGGGATCTTGAAATCAATCTCAGGCATGATCGGGTTCCAAGGTTTTTTTTACTTTAACGTTGACTTGAAATCATTGGCTAAATTTAAAATGATACTTGTAATTTCCGGAGGGATTTCCTTATCCCTGAAAAATGTTAGAATTGTGGGTCCACCACAGACTTGAAACCAGAATACTAGGCAGACTGACATATTGATTAACTTCTTTATCTACCATCCAGTCTTTAAAACATTCAGCCATCTTGGCTTTATTCCATATCGTCTTTGCCTATAACTTCTCCCGAACAATCTTCATGACACGAACTGCATATACACAATCAATAAAAATGTGAGAAGTCGTTTCCTCATGATATTTTCATAAAAATATATATGTTGGGTCATACCAACCCCTTTTGATACCATTCTCCCAAGTTAACAATTTATTATTTAAAATCGGCCAAAGGGTATTCCTGCATTTAAGCGGAGCATTAATTTTCCATCTCAAACTCCACCACCATTGTTTTGTACCTACAAAATGGGAGTCTAGATGTGCTTTATATCCCACCTTAGTTGTGAACTCCCCCATTTGTGGATTCTTAGATAGACACAAAGCGTCTAACACTTCCTCATCGAGAACAATAAAATTGGATACCAAAAGACCGATGAATTGGTTCCACTCCTCGACTTCAACTTCTATCAACCCTAGCGAGCTCGTTGATTTCCAACCCATCCTTCCTCTTATTTGTAGGGATTAAGCCTTTGCATCGTTAACAATGTAAATATTTTGCAATCTAAGAGTCTGGAAGAGAGGGGTTAAAAATCGAAATTTGGTACCTACCCCTAGCCATGGATCCTCCCCTAGATGCACCTTTCTTCCATTGCTAATTTTCCAAATGGTTCAGTCCCCAACTAGGGGGGAGGTTGATACCGAGGCTTTCCGTATAATAGAGCCTTTAGCTAATTTATGAGGTTGTATATACCAATCCTCTATCGACAAATCAGGGAAGTATTTTGATTGCATCATTCTAGCCCAAAGGGAATTGCCTTGGGTCAATCTCCATAGACTTCGTCCTGCTAATGCCTATGTAAAGAAATATATATTCTTAATCCCCCAACCACTGAGGTCCTTCGACAATGCTATGATGGACCATTTATTAAGGGAATACCTATTGATTTGTGCAATCCCATCCAAAGATATTGGAACCTGATTTTTTGAATCTTAGTGAGTATTCTTTTTGGTATCATTGCTATGGAGATCCAAAACACTGGAATGATTTCCAAGACCGATTTAAGTAATATAAGTCTTCCCTCTCTGGACAGTAATCTATTTACCCATACCTATACTCAAGTTTCTATCTTCTTTAGTAGCCACCCCCAATTAAAGAATATGTATTTATCTGACTTGAGGTAGAAACCCAGATATTTGAAACCTTCTTCCAAGTTTTTCATTGGAATTAGAATAATGTTCCTAATCTAACACCTTTCTGACTCTAAGCACCAGTGAGGAATTAAATAGGACTTATCATAATTGATCTCCATACCCGTGGTTGTACAAAAATAGTCGAGGGCTCCTTTTAGAGCAGAGTTGTCCCTTAGAGAACCGTGTGTATAGCAGAATACGCTATTGGGTGAATTATATAATAGTAATTCGGTACATCAATTGTCAATTCGAGTTTGTAGGCTTATGAAGCACTAGGAAACATATATGCAGAACAAATCTCAGAGACATACCATCCTAATAAGTTTATGAAGTAAATCTAATTGCCCATTTGGCAGTGGACATTCTAAGGTTGAATTGTAGGTTGGATATAGATTTTTATATCCAACATTACTCTATTGGATCCACTCTATTAGCCAGATTGACAACCATTAATCTTAAAACAAAAGCAACAGATCAAAAACATTAATGTGTGTGATCAAGGTAATTATCATGGACATCTTGTCAAATAGTGAAGCGTGGCAATCATCAATTGCAATGATCTGCAGCTCTGGACAATTCTTATCCAGAGAATCACCAACTAGACGGTCAACAATCAAGCATGAAATTTTTGTTTGCAACATTTGTTAAACTACAACATAAATGAAATTGCAACATGAATTAATTAAGCTCACAACATAATTCTAATCAAACTGTCTACATGAATCAAGCTTAACAAATTAATGCAAATAATGATACTATAACTAATGTTAATGTAACAAATAAATAAACAACACATTGGGTGATACTCCTGAGATGATGGGGGCCCTGCTTTCTCTCATAAGTATGCTCGCTAACACTTACAAACTCAACAACTCAACAATTAATGGCGCATCAACCAGTCTTTATCTTAAAAAAGGAGCAAAGTGTGATTTGCCTCTTTAACATTATATCAGTCTATCGACTCCTATAATATATAGCTCTTCGAGCATGATCACCTCTAGTATTTATATAATGAAATTCAAATTAAGGACTAACAAATTTGAAGTTCCAAATCCTATACAATCCACTGAACATAGTCAGGCTATTACATTTTTAGCTTCAGACAAACTAATTGAACCAACAGAATTTTGTATAAGTAAATTCATTACTATTTCATAATTGAAGGCATGAAATTGTAACCATCTCTTACGTGCTACAAGATTAGATTGGATCCTTGACCAACAATAGCGCTTTTACGATTGGATATCCATGTTTACTCGATTTTATCCAGAACCCATATCTTTGAATCGACTGGAACGGGTGGCAAATATATCAACCATCGAGACGATTGGAGGACCTGTTTAACAGACTATGGGAATGTTCGAGTAATGTCATTAGCTCGAATAATTAACATATTTCATTCGTTAAATAAGAAAAAATGAAATACTTAAGCTTAGATTATCACCTTTGAACCAAGAACACGTTTTGGAGACAAAATAGTGAAAGTTATATCATTATAGGGTAATAAGGTGGAAAATGGCAAGATAGGGTCTTGTAGACTGTACCAAAACACAACAAAATCAAGGCCCTATATCTCCCCCATGCTTGAGGAGTTGCATGTCCTCATGCAAAACTAGCCCTTTAGTCACCCTCAAAAAATGATTCCCAAAATTGTTGATACCTTATGAGTTCAATGTTAGGTTTGGACAGTCGCATGAGCGGATACATTTAGCTCAGAAGTCCCTGGTTGCAACACTTCAAGTATGGTCTAGAGCCTTTGATTCCATAGGAGAAGCTTATAGACCTACATGTACCAGCATCGAGCCTTCCTTAGCAAGCTCTTTCTTTCCTTTCTCAATCGGGAAATTTCTTCTTGAAACCTGACACTAGAGTCCCTCAACACTATGTTTTCGTTTTTAATGAATTATTCTATAACTGTCAGCTCCATGACTTTCCTCTTTAGCCTACCAAGCTTTTTTTCACGACTTGTTGAGTTGTCAACACCAATTAACTCATCCATTGATCGTTTCCTTGGACTCTCGTTTATGGGTAGACTGCTTGATTGGATTTCTTCAACGATTTTCACAATTTCAGAGTCACCATGCAATTCATTATTCTCTACAGACTACTCATGCACAATTATTATTTCTCCAAGAGTTCTCGGATGCTTTTTCTTATGAGGGGTTTCAATTATTACCTCTTTCTCTGTCATTTTTTGAGGTTGACTCGATTCTCCAGCGATCTAGCGGCTCGACTCTCTATCATTCTTGGTGGAGTAAGTGTCACCAGGACTCCTCTTTTTCTTGGTGTTGTTAGTTTCTTAAGGCTCGAGATGACCTGGAGGTCTTCATCCTCTACCTCGAACTTAAGGTCATCTTCATTCATACCAGATCCCTCTTTTTCTTCCTCAGGTTCCTCTTCAGGTTCCTCGGTTTATTTATTTTGCTCGTCTTCCTTAACATACCCTTCAAGCTTCTCTTCAAACTCTTCACATTATGTCCCTACTCTCTCGAGCTCAAGTTCCATCTCTGCCCTTTAGGCTTCCCCAAACTAGTTTCTAGCTATGAAATCCTCCAAAGCTTCATTTTTCTTCATGAGCATGTCCAAGACTAAAAGTTTCACAATAGCGTCGTGATGTAAATTTCACTCCATAGTTTCGGTGCAGACCTTCCTTTGTGTCGTGGCCGCCATCTTGATTAATGATTTTCATACAAAGTAAGACAAGTTAAGCCTTTGTCCCTTAAAATGCAATAAAATCTTGACATGGTAGAGGAATGTGAGGCTAAAAAGATCCTCACATGTAATATACTTATGTAGCACGATCAATAGATTTCAATACCTCCTTTTCAATAGGCATCATGTTATCCCCTTCAACCATTATGTCTTCAGGCTGGTTGACTTCAAGAATGGATCCCAACTTGATTTCTCTATATGTTTTCCCTTGAACCAACATTCACCATCTTAAGGGAGCTTTGTTGCCTACGCAATAGAGTCCTCTAAGACCGTGAGCTCCAAATACCCAATGATTGCCTTGCTTCCATCAAACCCTAATGTGAATTCCCTAGTAACTGTCACGTTGTGCCCACTATATTTTAGAAAGAAAGGCAACCAACCTACCTTCTCTGTTCTCCTTTTGCATTTTGGGTAGGCTTCTAGTAGCTCGGCCCCATCTGGTTCAATTATGAGTGTGGTCTTCACTCTTCTCTCAACAAGAAGATGTAGGGTTTATTGACAATGTTTGGACCAATCTATAGGACAAGGGGAGTTTACAATGACAATGAGGTCGAAATGAAAGTTGATGGGAAATCATGATCATGACGATTTAATCATCATGATCTGATTAATCGTTCACGTATGGTGATGATCAACATAGAAATTATTGAAATGATGGTGATTCATGCATCTGGCAATGGAGGGTTAAGCAATGATGAAAAATTGAGTAATGGAAAGATGGTCAATTCAATGTATGTGTAGTGATTCAGGAAGATAAGTTCATGGTTGGCGTGATTAGACTCAAAGGTTGCCATAGTATTAAAAGTTCCCAAATTTAATAAACAAAATAAATATTAATAACTTACCCAAGCTTCCATTACATGAAGTTATCTTACCATTTGATTGGATCAGCCCTATTAAACCATACCCTTCATGAAAGTTTTGAGTTATCCATTTTGGTGCAAGGAGTTTGTTTCAGATTGGATGGTAGAGGCGGACTCTATATCATGGACATTGATCGAAAAATGTAGATGTGTATATAATGTTGGTAACAATCCATGGTGTACTCGTGGTGTCATATTGTACATGTGCTAGAATGGAGATCCCCTGTCCTTCGTCAATCACCATAAATGATATAGTAGATGTAAGAATCAAAACCATTGTATACAAATAAATCTGGCCATGAAAATGCTACTGGATCAAGAGAAGGAACAAGAATAGGAACTGGAAGAAGAACAAGAACTCTACTCCAAAATTTTTGAATATTGGATGTTGCATGCTTGCTCTAGTCGACCTATTACAAAATCTTCGTCCTTACCCACTTATGTAAATTCCCTTTCATGTGAATAAATTTCCTGAAGTTGAACATGGAAGGCAATCATTGAATTATCATCCATTAATGGATGCCATTAACCAACGCGAGATTGCTCACCAATAATGCCAATGAGCATCGAGGTACTCCAATGCATCCTGTCAAGTACGAATGCATGTGTTGAAGTTGAGTAATTTACAAGATCTGGTAGTGAGGGGGCATTGATGCATCCCCACTACTACCAACGAGATAATTTGTCATAAGACATACAAATCCCAAGGCATTTTCATAATCTCTGATCTCAAAGCCCAGATAAGGAGTTGAATTCGATGGGTTGAGATTGTTGGAAGGAGGACCTTAATGAATCCCCTATCATTCAACGTGAGAACCATAAAATGGTTGAATAAATTGGAAAAAAATGAACCATTACAAGATACACTTNGAACATATCATCCTCTCTCACATACTTGCGAATAATCATGTCAAGACCGGTGTAAAAGAGATCCCCTTTAATCCAGGAGTATGAAGCACTCATTTTAACAATGCTTCTCCTTTCCTTGGGTGAGAAGTGAGGTGGAAATTTTCCTGTAGTAAGATAACTAGCTATGTGTGTGAACCATGGTGAGTTAGTAGATGTAGCAAATAGATTTTCATCCGGGAAATTGTCATCAACATGAATATTTTCACCTTTATTATCAAGTCTAGAGAGAAAGTTTGCTACCTGATTTTTCTTACCTGGTTGATCTACAGTGGTTAGGTTGAATTCCTGCATCAACAACAACCACCTAGTCATTATGTCATTCGTAATGGGTTTTTTCATCAAGTACTTAATGGCAAAGTGGTTAGCATGAATAAAGACTTCATACCATGTGATGTAGTGCCTAATTTTTTAATTGCATAAACAACTGCAAGGAACTCTTTTTCAGTCACGATGTAGTTTAATCCAACTGGAGCCAAATTCTTACTTATGAAATAAATAACATTAGTTAAGAGATTTTCCATTTGACCCAGTATAGCTCCTATAGCTGAATCCGATGCATCGGTTGAGATATAAAATGGAAGGTTCCAGTTTGGCTCTCTCAAAACTGGGGTTGAGGAGAGCTTTTTCTTGAGTACTTCAAAGGCACATTGAAATTCATTGTCCCAATAGAACTCAACATATTTTGTTATAAATTTGAATAGGGGGAGGGCTATCTTCATAAAATTTTCTACAATCCGTCGATAGTAACTTGCATGACATAGGAAGCTTCAAACTCCCTTTTGATTAGTCAGAGGTAACATGTTGACAAGTACTTCTATTTTAGTTGGATCTACCTTTCTTCCTACAGCTGACACATGGTGACCTAATATGATTCCTCCAATTATTATCATAAAACATTTCTCATTGCTTAATGCAAGATTTGTCTCCCTACATCTTTTTAGAACTTTTTCAAGGTTAGTCAAAGCTTCTTCAAAAGTATCACCTACCACAATAAAGCCATCCATATATATTTCCATACAATCATGTACTAAAAAAATAAAAAATACCAAGTATCGCTCAATGAAAGATTGTTGGTGTGTTGCACAAACCAAAGGGTAGGACCTTGTAGGCGTATGTCCCCCATGGACATGTAAACATTGTCTTATCCTGGTCTTCTGGAGCAATGCGGATCTGGTTATATTCGCTAAACCCATCGAGGAAAGAAAAGTATTTCTTTTCGGCCAGTGTGTCCATTAAGGTGGCCTTTTTCAGTTCCCTATAGTTTATGCATGCCCGACATTTCTCGTTATTTTTAGGAATGATCACTAATGGTGACACCCATTGACTGTTCAAGATGGGATAAATGAAATCAACGTTCAAAAGTTTATGTAGTTTGGCTTCTTTTTTTTGTGTAAGTGAGTGTGAAATTCTATATTACTGAGAGAAAATATGGTACAAAAAGGAAAAGGGGGATCCTCTGATTTGCCACAAAAGGAAACCAGATCAGGGTTCCCGAAGTTGCGCTGTCTACAATAGCGGGAGGGAGGGTTGGGCCGCCACCATGGGAAACTGACCCAGTCCTCTGAAAACTAGTTTAAAAACTTATGCCATAACATGTACATAAAAGACAAAAACGTAGAACATGGGTAGCTCCTACACTGATAAACAACATGACTGGGGGTTGAAACTGCGCTAGTACAAGATGATGGGATGACTTTCATCTCCATCCTTTCTTGCCTCGTTCTCCTTCCTTTGCTCCACCGTGCACGTCTTCCTAATACAGGTTGGTGTTCCACATCGATCTGCCAGAGTGATGTCCATGTGGTGCACATAGCGTAGGTAAAGGTGGAATTGTCCTGCCATTCGTTCCATTTTTTTCTTTTTGGTTCCTCTGGTCCTCTACTATTCTTTTTGTACTAGCCTCCAGGTTGTTGAGGTGACTCATAATTTTTGTGAGTGCCTTCTTGTGGCCCCTGATAGCATCCTTGTTGGTCGCTTTCCTGTCAGCGCTCAGCTTGCCTATCAACATTTTTGTGCGCCAGGCTTCCTCCACCATTTTGTGGTAGAGGGTTGTTCTGGGTTGTGTGGCCCCTAGGTCCCTTATCTCGTCTGCTTCTTGGATTAATTCTGCCCAGGCTTTGCCCTGGCGTGTGGTGTTGACTTCTCTCTCCCACCTGTTGATGACCGCTTTGCCCTTTGGATCGACCTGCATGAGGAAGGTACCCTTGGCTTCTCTTGCTACCTGCTCCATCGTTGTGATCTTCCGGGCACTTGTCGAAAGTTCCTCCCCCTGGGGGCCTCTCTTACTATGGGTATTCTTCATTCTTACCATCTCGGCTTGTTTTTGGTGGCTCTTGTCTTGAATTTTTCCTATGTTCTTATTCACCCCTTCCTGGTATGTAGGATGGCCTCTGTGATTGCTTCTCTCCGGTCTGTGTCTATCCCTTGTGTTTCTTCTTTTATGGGATTTCCTTGGCTGCGGGCTTATCCTGGTAATCATGGGTCTCTCATAAAGGTGCACCTTCTGGTCCCTTTTCATTGTTTCAGAATGTGTGCTCTTGGGAACCCTGTCATTATCCCTACACCAATTTTTTGCCTTGCACATTGTACGCCAATCATTTCCCCTCCCCATATCTGTGTGTGGGTGAGGTGTACCCATACCTAACGACGTGCTATCCTTTTGTTCTTTGTTCTTTGTCGCCTGCTGATTATTCTTTCTACTCTCCCACGGACAACCCTTGTACTTCTTTCTATTGACATGACCGTGGTGTCGTACCTCCTCTTGTTGTGTGACCAGGATCTGCATTGTAACTCGTGTTTAAGTGGTGGCCGATCAGATTCTACCTGAATCCTGCGTGCCCTTCATTTATTTCTACGCCTCCAGCCTCGATGTGGTCGTTTGTATTTCGGTTGCCATCATAGTCCTTTTCCGCTAGTTGGATGCAGTCTGTTCGGAACTGTCCATTCAGGATGTTACTCCATATGGAATCCAGTTCTGGCCCATCCTTGTCAACCCCTTTGTTGGTGTTTCTGTCCGCTAGTCCATTTGCTAACCTCTAAACCCAACGCAACTCCACAGTGATCCCCGTCTGCAAGTGCTCCTGAATTTTTTGCAGGGAATGAGCCAAGCGTCAGTGCCTCTGAATTTTGCTCACTCTGGTGTCGTTTTGGAGTCTCTTTACTGTGTTGATGACCATCGTGGAATCTCCTTCCACTATGGCGTTGGTCATCCCTTCCCGGTGTAGAATCTCGAGGTCGGTCGCCAGGGAACCAAATTCCGCGGCATTGTTGGTTGAGTTTCCTAGACTCCCAGTGTATAGCCAGATGATTTTTCCTTTCCTATCCCTGATTACTCCTCCCATTCCTGTCTGTCCTGGGTTACCTTTTGACGCCCTGTCAAAATTCATCTTGAGGGAGCCCTCTGGTGGTGGTTTGCGGTTGCTCTCACCTACTTGTAGTTGTGGTGGCTAGCTTACCTGATTGAGGTTGCGTCCATCTTTCAGTTGAAAGGCCTCTAGAATTCGACGATCCTAGTCTGTGAGTTGCGCTCTTCTTGTTTGGTGGTTGCGGCTCTGTACTGTTTCTCTTGTCATGGAGATTATTGTTTCCTTGATCTTCCCTACCATCCAACTTTGATTCCTGAAGATGCGTTGGTTCCTTTCTTTCCATATTTCCCATATGATCATTCCTGGGATGAGGGTCCAACATAGATTCACCTCTTCATTTTCACTGTAGTTCTCTTCCCAGATGTTGATAGTTGCGGATATATTCCCTCTGATCCTATTGGACTGTCGGAAGATGCATGCCGCCCAGTCCCAGATTTCTGCTGTGTAGGTACATTCATCAAGGAGATGGTTCCTTGTTTCCTCTTTTGCTTCACATAGGTGATCTCTGGAAGGACCTATGAATCCTCTTTTCCTTAGGTTTTCCCAAGTTAGAATTTGGTTGTGGAGTATTAGCCACTGGAATATTTTTATTTTTGGCCAATGGGGGCTGTTCCAAAGCTTATTTTGTTGATGCGTCAGGTCTTCTTGGTCCTAATTCACTATATATTGTCAGACTTCTTTGAGATTGAATTCCCTGCCGTCTTTGTGCTCCCATCTCAGCTGGTCATTTCCATCCGTGACTACAATTTTTCGTCTCCCCAATTCCTCCTCCACCTCTTTTACTATTGTTGCATTTTGGTCTCTATTATATGAGGTGAGAGTGTTCCAAATTCTCCATTTGTTGCGATTTGTTTCTTGTTTCCAGTAATGGTAGAATCTGGTTTTACCTTGTACCATCAGCTCCTGTTGGAGTTCCTCCTGGTCTGGTTTCTCCATTCTAGGTTCCTGTTGCCAGACGTCCTCCCAGAATCTGTTTGTTCTGCCATTTCTTATTTCCCAAAAGATGTGTGTCTGGATCCATGCCTTGTTGCACCAGGCTAGGTTCTAGATGGCAGAACCTTCCCTGGTGCCTCTGAAGTAGATTCTGTCCTGGTAGCATATGTCTGGGGCATACCTTGCCTTCCACAAGTTGACCCATGGCGTAGTATTTTCTTTGACCCAACGCCACCAGAGTTTCACCCCGTAGGTGTCATTGGTCACTTGCGGGTCGTGTAACCCCAGGCCTCCTTTTCTTTTTGGTTTACAAACCTTCTCCCAAGCCACCAATTCCTATTTTTTCCTTGTTTCCGCTCCTCGCCATAGGAAGTCCCTTTATATGGTTCTATTTTTTTGTAGAATCCCCTTGGGGCTTGGGAAAATGGACATCATAAAGGTTGGAATTGCTTGTAAAACCGACTTGGTCAAGATAAGTCTTCCGGCTAGGTTGAGGGATTTGTACATCCAATTTTTTACCCGTTCTTGTAACTTGTTGATTATTCCTTCCCAAGTTGACAATTTGTAAGATTTGTTTGTTAGGGGAATGCCCAAGTACTTAGTGGGGAGTGCTTTGTGTTCAAAGCCCAAGATGTTGACTAAATTTATTTGGATTGTTGGGTTGGTATTAAAGAAGAAGATCATAGATTTGAATTGGTTGATCTCTGCCCCCGAGGCTTCCCCAAACTCTTCTAGGATTCCTTTGTAGGCTTTTTCTTCTTTAACCATGTGTATGCCATGAAGTAAGGTGTCATCCACGAACTGTTGGTGTGTGGAAGTAGGGCAATTTTCAAAGGGTTTGATACATTTTATTTCACCTATTGCAGTGGCGCCTTTTATGCTTCGACTGAGACCTTCCATCATTAAAATGAATAGGAAAGGGGACAAAGGGTCTCCTTGTCTGATGCCTCTCGTGGGCCATAAAGGTTTGGCAGGGGCTCCATTTACTAGTAGCGAGTAGATTATTGTGGATACTAGGCTGACTAACCAACTGATCTAGTGTTGGGTGAAGTTGAAGGCTTCCAAGGTCTTGACCATATAGTGCCAACAAATTTTTTCATAAGATTTTGCTAGGTCGAGTTGTATTATCATTCCCCCTCTCTTTTGAAGCTTCAAGGTGTGGATAAGCTCGTGGGCATGGATGATATTGTCTATTATTTGTCTTCCTTCCACGAAGCCTGCCTGTTCTTGTGAAACCAGTGTGGGTAGGAGTGGTTTCAATTTATTTGCTATAACCTTGGAGATTATCTTATAAACCACATTACACAGCGCTATAGGTCTATAACGATAAGGGGTTTTGGCTTCATTTTCTTTGGGAATAAGTGTAATCATTGTAGCATTTAGCGCTTTTAGAATGGAGGTTGATCTTCTATAATCTTCCACTACCCTATATACATTGTGCTTGACAACGTCCCAACAGGCTTTGAAAAACTCCACTGTGAAACCATCTAGACCCGGGGCTTTTCCATTGGGCATTTCCTAGAGTGCTTGGTCAATTTCCTCCTCCGCAATGGGCTTGTTCAGGTTGTTATTTTGTTCTCTAGTGACCAGGCGAGGGATATGTTGGACTATCCTTTGTATGGCCATCGTTCTATCTTAGTTGGGTTCTTGGGCTATCCCGTGGAAGTGGTTTACTAGAGTTGTTTTGATTTCCTTATGTGACTCTCTCTCTATTCCGTCCTGGTCCCTAATCTTCAAGATTTTGTTATGGGCTCTTATGGACATGGTTGTTCTATGAAGAAACCTGGTGTTCCTTTCTCCTTCCTTTAGCCATCTGATCCAGGACTTTTGTCGCCAAAGAGTTTCTTCTTGCTGGCATCACGCTTTCCATTCCTGGGTCATCTGGATCTCTTCCTTTTTCTGCTCCTCTGTGTAGCCCTCCGAAATGCAAGTTTCCTGGAGTTTTTCATTTTTTCTTCAATGTTATTTTTCTCTTGGTTTATATTCCCAAAAGTGTCCTTGTTCCACTCCTTGAGCCTGTATTTGATGTGTTTTAGTTTCTTATAGAGTTTGAACATCCTTGTCCCTTGCTCTGGTTTCTCCTCCCGCCACCACTGTTTGATTCTTTCCTTAAAAGTCGGGTGTTTAATCCATAATTTCTCAAATCTGAAGGGTCTGTTCTTTGGTGTGGTCTGGAAGCCTGCTTCTAGTTGCAATGGCCAGTGGTCAGATCCCCCCCAGGGAAGGATGTTGAAATATAAGGTTAGCCCCTGCATAATGATTGACTATGACACTAGGAATATGTCGAGTCTTGTTGCTACCTGATGTTGGTTCATCCATTTATTATTCTAGGTGAACTGGCCATTATTAGTTTTCAGATCTACCATCTCCGCTGTGTCTATGAACTTTGAGAATTCTTCCGCATTTCTATCCAATCTTCTTGTACCTCCTTTTTTCTCTGCAAGTGATGTGATGATGTTGAAGTCCCCTACTAGGATCCATTAGAGGTTGTTGGATCGGTTTTTAAGATCTTCTAGGTCTCTTATCATTCCTCTCCTTTCCTTTGACACCTGGGGCCCATACACATTAGTGCATAGAATCACTTCTGTGTTCCCAATGATTTACATGCGGACCATAATGGTATGCCTGGTTGCTTCAACTGCTATTAGACTTAGTACTTGTGGGTTCCATAGGGTGAGGATACCTCCTGCCATTTGGTGGCCTCCGATAGCCACCATCTTGTACTTGCCCCATTGTTGTTGACTGATTGCTTCCATTCTGTCTGTGTTGCATTTTGTCTCTTAAATAAAACAGAGATCTGGTTGTTCCTGTTTTAGTCTATTTCTAAGGATTCTTTGCTTTCTTGGGTTGTTTAGGCCTCTCATATTCCAAGTTATAACCTTCATTTAAACATGTGGAGGGGAGTTGGGGAAGAGTTTCTTGATCTTACCCGAGTTTATCAGTAGCGCTCCAATCTCCTGTAGGGCTACGTTGTTTGATTTCCTGCCTTTTTTCCTCCCCGTGTGCTTGGGTGAGAGCTATGGTTTTCCCTCGCCGACTTTGACTCCTAGGTGTCCAATCTCCCCGTGTGTACACTTTAGGCCTCTCGCTTTGGCTTCCTCCCTTAGGAGAAACAAGTACTGGATGCAATCAAGTTGCTCTGTTGGTACATTGTCCACTCCCTGTCTTTTCCATTGCGCTAGTATGTTCGTGAGATCTATCCCTTCCCTTTCCATAAGGTCTCTGAGTTCAGGATCTTCTATGCCTACTTTGCTTGGGGTCATTTCTGCATCTCCCTCTACTTCTTGCATGGGGGTGTTGTCGTCTCTGATTCCTCCATCCATCGAGGTTGCGCAACTTCCATGTTCCTTCTGGTTACTTGGTCGGTCGGTGGGCTCGTTTGTTGTTTGTTCTCTGACTTCCTGAGCTTTTTTCGTATCCTTATCATCTTCTGCCCCTTTATTGGTTATGTCCCGTCCTTCTGTTTTATTTCGGGCCTCTGGGTTGTTCCCTGCTGGGGCTTTACTCTGCTTTTTGTTTGCTCTGCTTCTGGGGCTTGGTTTTATAAACCCATCCTCATCCTGTTGTGGTTTGGGGTTTTCCACTTCCTGTTTTTTACTAAGAGGGCATTCCCTGATTAGGTGACCATCTTCATGGCATCTTCTGCATCTGAAAGGTATTTGTTCATAATCGATGTTTTGGATCCACTCCTCATCCCTAAATTCAAGGCTTATGGCTTTTGGTAGTGCTCTAGACACATCCATCTCTATACATATTCTTGCGTAAGATGTATATCTCCCTTTTAGGGTGGCTTCTGCAGTTTTTATATATTTCCCCAGTTTATTTCCTATTGCTTTGAAAGTAGAGGGTAACCAGTAGTCTAAAGGTAGGAAATAGAATCTCAGCCAGACTGACACCCTTTTGAAAGTCTCTTTTTCTGGGGAGAAATTTCCTTCCATGGCCGCATGTACAGTACTGTTGATGCATGGAAGTATGGACCTCCCTCAAAGACTCTATCCCTGTCCTCCAGGTTATGAAAACTACTGTGAAGAAGCCTTTCAAGCCCATATGGAGCTCCACTTCCCCATTTGGCTTCCAATGATATTTGATCCAGTTGCACAACATTCTTTCAGTGGGCCACAAGCCCATAAACTTGCAGATTAGCGCATGCGCCTTCATATGATCCCTGTAGAGTCTCATTTGCGGATCCTCCAGTATCACCTTGGGTATCATTGTTGTTTTGGGTTTGCACAGGTTGCACCCTTCTGCCTAGTTGGTCTTCGTTGTTTCTTGCGTCTCACTCTGAGTTTCTCTGGCTTCTTCTTCCATGCACTCGCTTTTGCCCTAGTTCCTTTCCTAACCTTTTTCTCAGTCTGAATCCGAGGTGCCTGTCATTGGTGCCTTGAAAAATACACCCCTTGGCCCTTTCCCTCTGTCTACCATTACCTGTTTGTAAGAGGGGGTACCCTTACCCCCCCCTTTGGTGCTCATGTTGTCCTCTGATCCAGATTATTTTTGGCACGAAATGAGAGCGGAGATATAATAAAACAATGTACATAGATATCTCGGATTTCCAATAATATAACATAAATGTATCAGAGATGCAACCATAAACATAGAGATACATTAATACACAATTTCCATTAATGTGCGAAATGTACAGAACTGTAAAAATACAGAGTGAAAGACTCGCTAGAATGGTGGTAACTTATTTCTGAGAAGATATGTGATGGCTACTCTCATTCGCAAGAAGACGATGATTGTTACAATGAGGCTCCAAAGCCCTTTTTAACATAAGTAAAATCCAAAACCCTAACCCCGAAAGATGAAAAACCAAAAGGTTTGCGGGCCCCGATGGGGGTAGTTGATACGTCAACTTCCTGGGGGCGTAACTTTTGCATATGATCTTCATTTGGGGTGCTCGATACATCGTTGGAAAGGTCTAACTAAGAATAACGATATTCAACCAGCCCAAGTTAATCCCATTGGCAGTCACCTAGGCCCCAAATCCCCAAAAAATGTCCAAAAAATGTCGTGTAGGGCCTCAAAACGGCCCCAGAAGTTTGGAACCTAAAAAACTGCCAAGATGGAAAACTGTTTTTCAAGCCTGTGGAATAGGTGGGTGGCCACTGATATCCACCTGGATCACCCTGAAGGCCAGATTCATTCTTCTCTATGGTTGTTTGACATGGGTGGCATCTTTCTGAATATAGATGTGGTAGACGCATGTGTCTAGGTGAATGCATTTCATATCTGTGTATTCCCATGCAAAAGTATATGAAAAGTTTCTTAAAACCTGGATTACTTTCCCTTCATGTGTACTATCTAAGGAAAAAATTATGTTTAATGTTTTCTCAGGAAAGATTTCAACAATCTTATAATCAGATTCAAGAATTGAGTGCACAGGAAATACTGATGAAAAGTAAAAGGATAGTTCCTCTTCGGTGTAACTCTCTTGAAACTTTTGTTCGAGAAGACAATCAATAGAAGTTTGAATGTGAGATGATGACTGCCCCCCAAAATACTGTGGGAAATATGGATTGGTGATGCAATGATTAATCCGATTCTCATCAGTGTTTTCCTTAAGGCTCATGGCTTGTGCATTAGTAAGAATAGGTTAAACACTTTCATCATTGTTGTCTTCATCAACCCATTGTTTGCATTCAAGTTCAGTTGTTGGTTTAGGAGGGGGTTATAGGGTAATTTGTTTGGTCTTAGTGCCATGTGTAATTGTCATATTTCCGGACCTACAACCAATGAAAGCATCAGTTGTGGCCAACCATGGTCTCCCGAGGATCAAAGGGTGCCCATACAGTTTGTTTTTGGGTTGTATGACATAGAAATCAGTTGGGTACTCCCACGAGTCCAGCGAGACAATCAAATCTTCTAAAACACCCTCTGGCTGAAGTTTAGATCGATCATCCAGTTCAAACATGGTAGGTGTAGGGAGGAGATTACAAAACCTCAATTGATTTAATGCTTCTAATGTCATCACGTTTATGGTTGCACCCAAGTCAATTAGGGTGTTTTAAATGCGAGTCCTATTGATAAATATTGTAACTACAGGATTTCTAGGGTCCACATATTTTTCTCTAGTGATTCCAGTGGACATGAGGCTTGACAATTTCCCTACAACTTGGATGGTTGGGGGGTTCTTTTTTCGTCTACCTGGCTTCTTAATGCATAAGTCTCTAACTATTTTAGTGTAGATGGGGATGTCCTTTGTTGCTTGTAGCAAAGGTATCTCAATACAAAGACTCTTTAGTTCCGACATCAAA
>JZKD02S2228042.1:22871-38194 GCA_000966675.3 Picea glauca
AGCGGGTTAAGGACTTGGGTCTGGAAATTCACACGACAAGGGGGTCAGGGGTAAGTATTCTCTTCAGACGAGTGGTTTCAGGTCTACACGATATTTCCTATCTCGACCATTTTTCGACTTATGTCCAAGAAGCCCTCTGAAGTGAAACTGAACATATAGTTGATCAATGGGAAGCATAAGTTCCCAAGGAGATGGAAGCATACACATAACATAGCCATTTCTCACAGAGATGGTCACACACACACACACACACATAGAGAGAGAGAGAGAGATGTGTCAAAACCAAGAAATCATTAAGGCCGAGAAAAGACTTATCAGAATCAGACAGTGTGAAGCGACTACTAGAAGGGGTGCTCGTTTCCACCCAACCGTAGGCTCAGTCACTCCAAACACATTTAACACTTGCCACCCCTGAGCTAGACCATGATGCTATGCAACATAGCCTTTTATTCTCGCTCAACCTCAATAGGGACAGAGGTTACTCTCCTCTTCCCGCAGGATCCTAGCAATGGTTTACATGATACCAAGTGAGGAGGACTAGCCTCGTTTATCAGCTTGTATCATGACCTTATTTTCCATTTTCGATGTACTGAACGCTTAGTTTTTCCATTCTTCCTTGAATCCCTGAGATTCACTTTTTGTCTCTGCACTCTTTGCAGGTGTGTTCTCCCCCTCTCCCCACCACACCTTCCCTTCTCACCTCTTTTAGCAGGGTCGTGTGTGGCCCGAATTCCCAATCAATGGTCAAGTCTGGAAGCCTTACGGATGAGTGCTTACACACCCCATCCCTCATTAACTCTTTAGGAGGTCTTCCCACCCACCAATTTGACTGTAATTCATTTCTGGGTCAGAGGACGGTTTTGATCCTGAGTAATTAAATCCAGTAAGCATTGGTTTGGTGAAGGTTAACGCAACCATTCCTAGTCCCCTTCACCCTCTCTCAGTATAGCATTCGTGGTATTTCTAAGTACACCCTCCCTTTCATTAGTCATGCAACACTTGTCCATTTTCTTAGTAAATAATTAGGTTCACATTCGTTTACCTTTCAAATAAAGGTCCATCGAATCAATATTCACACTTATAAAGTTTGCCATAGTCTTTTGGCCATTTATATTTATATTTACAAACTGGGGGAAACACGACGTCACAATTCCCTCCCCCTTAAAGGAACATCATCCTCGATGTTCTATCTATTAACATGTCATGTATGTAAAGAAGTGAACAAAAATGGGTATGGTTGTCTTATGGTATCCTCCATTTCCCATGTGGCCTCATCTGGGCCAAAGTGTTTCCACTGCACCTTGACCTGTGCAATGGTTCGGTTCCTGAGTGGGGTTTCCTTCCTGTCTAGTATGAATTGAGGTTCTGGCAAGAATTCTCCCTCTGGTTCCACTTGGATCACAGACCAGTCAATTATATGATTAGAATCATGTACATATTTCTTCAGCAATGAAACATGGAAAACATTATGTGCTTTTACCGTGGGAGGAAGTGCTAGCCTATAGGCTACATGTCCCACTCTATCTAAAACTTCAAAAGGTCCATAATACCAGGGTGCCAACTTGGCACAAGATCCCATCCTCAGGGAACTCTTTTTGGGCCTATCTCTGAGATAGACATGGTCTCCCATCTTGAATTCTTCGGGGCTTCTCTTTCTGTCGACATAATTTTTCTGTCTATTCTGAGTGATTTTCAGATTTTACTTTATCTGAATCACTTGTTGTTCCATTTCTTTCAACATGTCGGGTCCAATCGTAATTTTGTTCACGGGATTATTCCAAATGAACGGAGTGTTGCACAACCTACCATAGAAGACTTTGAAAGGGCTCATCTTTAGTGATTCTTGGTAGCTGTTGTTGTAGGCAAAATCCACCAGTGGCAGGTAATCTTCCCACTTTTTAGGTTGATTCATTACATGCATCCTTATCATGTCTTCTAATATTTGGTTCACTCTTTCCGTATGTCCATCGATTTGAGGATGATAGGCTGTGCTAAACAATAATTTGGTCTCCAGGCCAGCCATCAAGGATTTCCAAAAGTTTGAAGTAAATTTTGTGTCTCTGTCAGACACGATCTCCTTAGGCATGCCATGTAGCCTGAATATCTCCTTCATGAATATGTTGGCAATATATATTGCCTTGCAAGTCGATTTGACGGGAATAAAAGGAGCGAAATTGCTCAATTTATCCACCACTACCATGATGGCATCATTCTACCTGGCCGATGTTGGTAATCCGGTGATGAAATCCATGGAGATGGTCTCCCATTTCCATTCTGGGATTAGTAGAGGTTGTAACAATCCTGTTGGGTGTCGGTGTTCTGCTTTAACTTGCTAGCATTCTAAACATTTAGCTAAATACTCAGCTATGTCTTTCTTCAATCCAGGCCAATAGAATTGTTTCCTGGTGGCCATGACCATCTTCTGATAGCCCGAATGGCTGGTGTATGGTCTCTTGTGCAATTTGTCCATTATGAACCTTTTCAAGTCGTCACAACTTGGAATATATAGCTTGTTTCGGTAAGTCAACATACCTCCATATAGCATATGGTAGCCTTCATACTTTAGCCCTACTGGTTCTTGCTCCATGTACGAGGTCACAGTCTGGAAGAATGTGTCTGTTTCTTGTGCATTCTTGACTCTTTCCCTGACATTTGTCTCATAGGTGCTCACTGCTACCAGGTGAATTGTTTTCATACTTCTGCTAAGGGCATCAACCATCTTATTTTCCTTTCCTTTGATATGTTTGATTTCAAAATCAAACTCGCTAAGGAGGGTCATCCACCTAGCTTGTCTAGCATTGTGTTTTGGTTGGTCAAACAGGTGTCGCAATCCATAGTGGTTTGTCATAAGTACAAATTTCCTACCAAGGAGGTAATGCCTCCACATTTTCAAAGCGTGCACTATGGCGACCAACTCTAGATCACGGGTCACATAGTTGACTTCATGTTCAATCAATTTTTGAGATTCATAACAAACTACGCTTCCTTCTTCCATATGGACTACTCTGAGTCCTTCTTTGCTGGCATATGTGCACACGAGGAAGTCATTATCAAGATCGACGATCTTCAACATGGGCGCATGGGTCAGAAGGTGTTTTAGAGACTGAAACCTTTCTTCACATTCCAGTGTCCAAATGAATTTAACCCCCTTCCTCTGGAGGGCAGTGATTGGACAACAAATCTTAGAAAACCCTTTTATAAACCTCCTATAGTATTTTGCTAAACCCATAAAGGATCTGATATCTGAACCATCCTTTGGGGTAGGCCATTCCATGATGGATCTAATCTTGTCAGGGTCTACTGCTACCCCTTCTTTAGATATGACATGGCCCAAGTAATGTATTTGCTTCTGGAAAAAGTCATGCTTGCTAAATTTGGCATAGAGTTGATGCTCTCTTAGCACTTGAAGTACAAGTTTAAGATGTTCCTCATGTTCCTCTCTATTCTTGGAGTAGATCAAGATATCGTCAATAAAAACCAATACAAACTTGTCTAGGAATTTGCTTAGTACATTTTTCATCAAGCACATAAAGGTGGCAGGGGCATTCGTTAAACCAAATGGTACTACCACAAATTCGTAGTGACCATCTCTTGTCCTGAAGGCAGTTTTGTGGATGTCTTCATCCTTGATTCGGACTTGATGGTACCCAGATCTCAAGTCAATCTTTGAGAAAATGGTAGCACCCCCCAATTGATCAAACAAGTCATCGATTTTGGGTAAGGGGTATTTGTTCTGTATGGTTACCTTATTGAGCTGTCTATAATCTATGCACACCCGAAATGTACCATCTTTATTCTTCACAAATAGGACTGGTGCTTCCCATGGAGACACGCTAGGCCGGATGTAGCCTTTTCCCATCATTTCCTTTAACTGTAGTTTGAGTTCAACTAGCTTAGGTGTACTCATTCTATAGGGGGTCCTAGATACTGGTGCCACTCCAGGTGAGTGTTCTATTGAGAAGTCAATGTCCCTTCTCAGAGGTAGACCCAATACCTCTTCTGGAAACACATCTCTATTCTTTCTTAGTATGGGGTGATCTTCTAGATTTGGTTTGTCATCCTCAACAGATTCCAACACCTATATTGCATATAGAGGACATCCTTTTCTACAATACTTTTTCATTTGAAGGGTTGATATTCGTCTCACTGAGACATGCTTCTGAATCCCTTGAAGGGTTATCTTTCTCCCTTCTTCATTCACATATTCTAAGGTTTTGTGGTAACAATCCAGCTTAGTTTTATATGCAGTTATCCAATACATACCAATCAACAATTCATATGATCCTAGGGGAAGTATGTTAAGGTTAGCTTGGGTGGGCAATCCATCCACAATGAATTGGCAAGATGGTACGACCTCCACTATTTTTCTTTTGGTGCTAGTGGCTAACTGTACCAACCATGGCTATGTATGTTTATGTTATTGTAATTTATACTTATCAACAACATGAGGGGCCACATAACTCAAATTTGAACCAGGATCAATTAAAATAGATACTAGATGGTTGGAGATCATACCTCCCATCTCCACCATCGAAGCTTGGTGGTCGGTTTGTTTATTATCCACAACAACATAAATTCGTGGCATACTCTTGGCCACATCATTGACGGTGGTAGCTTCTTGGACTTTGTAAATTATCCTGTTGTTCTGCTGTCTGTGCAGACAGTCCCTTAGTAGATGTTCTTCTCCACAACCCCAACATTTCAAGGGTTCTTTCCTTGGGTTATCGACCTTTCCTGTGGTTGATACAAAAGGTTTATTTTCTCTCTGCGAGGGGAAATTCTGTTGGCGTACACTTTGGGTAGGAAAGCTCATCCTTAAATCCTTCTTATAGTTTTTAAATCTTGGGGGTTTAAACCCCTTTTTATGGAACCCTGAACTATTCATCTGCTTCTAGCCTTCCCAAGGTTCTGTCTGAAGCCCAAGTTGTTCATAACAATATCCTGCCTTTCAGATATTGTCTTCTAGGGTCTTTGGCTCGTCAAACTCAATTCTATTCTGATATTCCTTAGGTAGCCCACTGATAAATCGTTGCACATTTTCCCTTTCCACTTTTATGTAGGGTACATACCTCAACAACTCAAGGAATCTGCTGACATATTCGTTTATGGGGAGTTTCCCCAACTTGAATTCATAGAACGCTTTAGTCTTCTCGTCGAAATATTTTTTCGACAGATACTTCTTCCTGAAGTATTTCTCAAACCGTTCCCAAGATAGGTCCTCTTCATGAATCCCTTTGACATTCTTAAGGTCTTCCCACCAAATCGAAGCCTTTCCATTCCGGTTGAAAGTGTCTACTCGGGCCTTCAAGTTTTTAGAGAAGTCATGGACTTTGAAATACTTTTTTAGTCCAAGCAGCGAGGCCTCTGCCTCCTCTCCTTTCTTAATCTCACCGTCGAAAGAGGGTGGTTTGGCCTTCCTGAATTCTTTGAGATTATGACTTTTGGAATGCTTTCGTTTCTTCCATTTTCTTTGAGAATGTGAACTGATTATACTACTAGAATATCCCTCTGAGTCACCAGTTTCCTTTCCAGAGGATTTGTCCGACACTTGTCCCCTGTCTCCAGGTTGGACCTTTCTCGAGGTACTCCTCCCAGTGCAACCACTTAAAGGGCCACGTTTCTGTATCTCAGGTGGACTTCGACTCCTCTTTGTCTATCATCGGTCCACATGACTGGAATCACGTCCATGCTGCAGTTGTCTTTGTATGTCGGATAAACTCTGTAGAAAGACTGCATTAATTTCTGTTTGTTTCTCTTGCTCTTTTATCAATCTCTCGTTGTCGGCCTTGTATCTCTGTAATTCGACCATGAGACTCCTCACAGTCTCAGCCAGATCTGGAGGGGTCTCTATTGCCCTCCTCTCATCAGACTCTTCATCTCTATTATGGGAGCCATCCCCCACTTCGTGGCATGTAACCATTCTATATGATTGTAGTTTCCCGTGGTTGATCGACCGCTTGAGTGCAAACAAAACACTTGTTGTTAGCTAACACTATATTAGTTCATAACCAACACACAATTCACATTTCTTAAATACATACACACACAACAATAAGATGTCATTCTTTTCTATAATAAAGGCTTAACCAGGCTTTTTAGGGAGGGAGTAAGGTAGGATATCGCCCTTTAAACCCCTTAATGTGGTCTTTATGCAACTCGTCCATGAGCCCAAATAGGCCAAGTGTTGTAACCATGCTTTGATACCAATTTTTAACACACCCACCCTTTTAAGGGAGCTTCTATAATGTAGAGCCTCTAAATTTTTGTTTTTGTTCTCCCGCGCGAACAAGCATCAGGCGCAAGCCTCCTCCACGTGACCACTACTCATGACCACAAGCCTAACTAAAAGGTGCTTTGTGACTTATATCATCGGGTATTCACATATGAGCCAACCTTGACTCACCCGACCCCCAAATTCCCAAACTAAGAGCCTAGCCCAACACTAGCTCCGTTCTTTAACCTTTATCCATGTGACCCGTCATTATGACTCGGGGCCCAACCCTCAAGCACTTCAAGACTTCACGTATCCCAAAGGTGGAAATTAGTTTGTCTCCTTTCCTTGGAATCCCGAATTCCGAACTCCCAATGTCATATCAATGGTCCACAATCTTCCGCAACGCAACGACTCAGATCAATTCTTCGTGAATCGAAACTTCACGTTTCACGAAGTTGGAGGGCCTCTCACCTCCCTTCTCCTGATCTCTGATATCTCCTGGACAATCAAATGTCCACGCCCTCCTTTTGATCGATGGTTGTGATCAAATCGCGAACTCGGACTTCGCGAGTTCACACGACTCCTATCTTTGACTTCCTGAGTTGTGAGTCAGTGAAATGTTGATCTCTCGCCACGTGCCCCTTCTCGATGGACGACTATGTTTTCTACGGCTCCCAACTCCTTGGGTATTCGACTCTGCTCCTTGAAAATCTTACAAGGTCAGAATCCTCAAACTCCGGGATCTGCTGCCACCTGTCCTCTGACGATGGATGGTTTCGATTAACTTCGAAACTTCAGGACTTCGCAAAAGTTTACTCTCCTATGCACTTTCAGAGGGTTTGACCTTGTGCACTTTCCTCTGGATCTCACGGCTATGGTCCTCCGCACATAGATCCGACGAACGAGATCTGTGCTCTCTATGTGCGCAAACTATGAACTCACAAATACAACGGTCTAGGTGGGTCCCGAAGGATCCATAGATCAACGATCCACATTACTTCACGACTTCAGGTTTCAAAGGTTTTGGTCGCATCAACCCATAATATTCCTGATACGCGGACTCAGAACTCATAGATTCGAGGGGCTAGAGGGGTTAACTCCCATGCTCTTTCCCATAGCCAATGACCATGATAGCCCTTGGCTCCTTCTGGATGGATCTCGTTCGTTCGTCCTTCGGACAAGGAAAACCTTTCCCTTTCGATATTTTCCTATCGCTATTTTCCTTAGTTCTCACCCTGAGCGGGTTAAGGACTTGGGTATGGAAATTCACACGGCAAGGGGGTCAGGGGTAAGTATTCTCTTCAGACAGGTGGTTTCAGGTCTACACGATATTTCCTATCTCAACCATTTTTCGACTTATGTCTGGGAAGCCCTCCGGAGTGAAACTAGGTATACAGTTTATTAGTGGGAAGCATAAGTTAGAAGGAGATGGAAGCATACACATAACATATCCATTTCGCACAGAGATGTGTCAAAACCAAGAAATCATTCATCATTCTAACTCAATAATTAAGACCAAGAAAATACTTATTAGAATCAGACAGTGTGAAGCGACTACTGGAAGGGGTGCTCATTTCCACCCAACCGTAGGCTCAGTCACTCCAAATGGATTTACCACTAGCCACCCCTGAGCTAGACCACGATGCTCTGCAACACAACATTTTCTTCTCGCTCAACCACAATAGGGACAAAGGTTACTCTTCTCTTCCCGTAGGATCCTGACAATGGTTTATACGATACCAAGCAAGGAGGACTAGCCTCGTTTATCAACTTGTATCATAACCTTCTCTGCCATTTTCGGTGTATTGAACGCTTAGTTTTTCCATTCTTCCTTGAATCCCCGAGATTCACTTTCTGTCTTTGCACTCTTCGCAAGCGTGTTCTCCCCCTCTCCCCACCACACCTTCCCTTCTCGCCTCTTTCAGCGGGTCACGTGTGGCTCGAATTCCTAGTTAGTGGTAAAGTCTGGAAGCCTTACCAATGAGTGCTTACACACCCCATCCCTCATTAACTCTTGAGGAGGTCTTCCCACCCACCAACTTGACTGTAATTCATTTATGGGTTAGAGGACGATTCTGGTCCTGAGCAATTAAATCAGTGCACCCCCCCTTCCATTAGTCATGCAACACTTGTCCATTTTCTAAGTAAATAATTAGGTTCACATTCGTTTACCTTTCAAACAAAGGTCCATCGAATGATTATTCACACATATAAAATTTTCCATAGTCTTTTGGCCATTTATAGTTATATTTACAAACTGGGGCAAACAGGGCGTCACAAAATACGATTTCACTATTTAATAGTTATGATTGCATGTGTTATGTAGAGTTTGAAGACACGTTTTAAGTGTTGTACCGACTCTGTAATAGGTAGTATTTTTTATGTATTTATGTCACTGAACCCTTGATCCTGCGTTACTGTAATGAAAAGGACTGTAACTTTCTGCTCCATTAATATAGTTGGATTTAATGGGAAGATCGAATTCTCAAGCTATGCATCAGTCAATAAATAACTTTCTTTGTATTAGATGTTTATGTAGCTTGGAAGATCTGTATAGGAAACAACTTGTATACATATATATATCTCTATTCTGGAATTCACTCAAAACTTTGTTGGGTAGTTGTACAATTAAAATGTTTCTTGAGCGAATACCTATATATACATATATATCTACATATATGGTATAGTTTATACTGATCACGGTAATACTTCTATTCTATGTAGATTTATTGCAACCTATAAAAGTATACATAGGTTTTTCCTGTAGATCTGTACTTAAGATTTTTCAACCTGTAGCAATCTGTAATAAATATTTAAGCATATTTATACTTGAATCTACATTCATATTGTGGTTAAGAGAGTACATCACTTGAATAAGAAATTTCACATATTCATCAACAACTATTACACACAGTAGCTCTCTTAACTCTACTTACCGAATAAATTCACTGTAAAAGCTTATTCTACAATTCATTTCATTCTACCAACTATTTATCTCACAAAACATTCTACCAACATAAGTAGATGTATTCTATCAACCATAAATCAATAGAACATTTATCCATAATTAAGGAAATGTATTCTACCAACTATTAATCAACAAAACATTCAACCAGGGAAGAGTGGATGAACATATCTGTACAAAGTGCTGAAACAACAAATGGAACAACCAAGTGCCACCCAACCATAGAACAAAACAACCAATCTACTTGCTCCGTTCACCCCCTAGCCTAACGATGAATCCATGAGGTCGAACTCCAATGTTCCTCTTTCGCTATAGTCCACTTTCAGATAAAAAATTCCCCTTGCCTTACACTCAGAAACAATGCTCATAACAACAAGTGATCTCTTTTCCCCAACATACTAAGCAACGTCCTGCCTCCTCCCATATGTTGTATATATGCAAAAGCATCTAGTGCCTAGGTATTTTTCCCCCTTGGGAATTTTCCCAGCTTTACAAATCCCTGATTTTCAGGGGTTGCCAATGGCCAAATTCCCATTCCCCACTAATGGAGTCATGGTCAGCTGATTTCAACATGGTTGTTCCATTTGTCCTTCAACAATTAATATAAAATCTTTGTCTCTTACAAGTGTCATAGTCAAAGAGTTGGTTGGGCAAATCAAATCTTTTCCCAATAATCACAATAATTAATTACAATTTTAATCAAATTCAAAATTCGGAATTGCCATAAATGGCAATAATTTTCCAAATTCGAATTTGCCAAAAATGGAAATAAATTCCTAGGTGTATTCAAACTTTAATAATTAAATATTTTGGGGATATTACATCCTCTCCCCCTTCAGTACAACACTATCCTCAGTGTTCGTTCCTTTCTCAGAACAAGGTCGGATAATATTTCTGCAAATCTTCCTCCAACTCCCAAGTGGCCTCCTCAAGACTAAAGTGCTTCCATTGCACTTTTACTTGGGCGACAACTATGTTCTGTAGTACTGTTTCTCTCATATCCAGAATGCACAAAGGTTCTGCTAGGAACTTGCCTTCTGGTTCCACCTACACCATGTTCCAATCGATCGTATGAGTAGGATCATGAACATATTTTTTTAACAAAGAAACATGAAATGCATTATGAACTTTCAAATTTGCGGGAAGTGCAAGTTGATATGCCATGGGTCCAATTCGAGTTAAGATCTCGAAGGGGCCACAAAACCGAGACGCCAACTTTGAATAGTTCCCTAGCTTTAATGAACTTCTTCTTGCTTAGACTTTTAAATACACGTGATCTCCAACTTGAAATTCCTAGTGTCTTCTTTTCAGATCTGTGTAACTTTTTTCTCTGTCCTGTGCTTCCTTTAAATTATGTTGCACTTTCCTTACTGTTTTCTCCATTTTCTGGAGAATTTAAGGTCCCACGATGAGTCGGTCAACTAGGTTGTCCCAGCTAATCGGAGTTGTACACTTTCTGTCGTACAGTACTTCGAAGGGGCTCATCTTAGCTGATGTCTGGTAACCATTATTGTATGCAAATTCCACCAAGTGCAGGTAATCTTCCCACTTACTTGGTTTCATTCTTATGTACATTTGTAGCATATCTTCCACAATTTGGTTCGTTCGTTCAACCTGCCCATCCGTTTGTGGATGGTAGCTTGTGCTGAAATTCAAGTTAGTATTCAACCCTACAAACAATTCCTTCCAAAACGTAGATGTAAATTTCACGTTTGTATCCGAAATCACCATTTTAGGAATACCATGCAGTCTAAAAATTTCCTTCATGAATATTTCAACGATGTTAATAGCTTTATAAGTAGATTTTACAGGTATAATATGTGCAGATTTGCTAAGCTTATCAATTACTACCATAATTGAATCATTCTGATTTTGAATTCTAGGCAAAGCTGTGATAAAATCTAGTGATATAGTCTCCCATTTCCATTTTGGTACAGGTAGAGGTTGCAACAGGTCGGCTGGGTGCTCGTGTTCAACCTTCACCTATTGACAATCTAGGCACTTAAACAAGTATTCTGTTGTCTCGCCTTTCATATTAGGCCAATAAAATAACTTCCTTAATGTTGTTAGCATTTTCTGGTATCCCGGATGACTAGAATATGGCTTCTTGTGTACTTCGTCCAGAACTGTTAACTTTAATTCAACAAAATCTGGTATGTACAACATGTTTTTGAATCTTAGTAGACCATTTCTGTCCAAACTCAGATCTGTTCTGTCTAAATTTTCTGCATTATTTTGTAAACCTGCCATTGTTTTAATGTATTTTTCATCATTATTACTTACAGGCTTTATCCTTTGCTCAATGTCGCTTTATGTCCTGCTAATGTTTATCTCAAACAATCCATGAATTCTTCTAATTAAGGCATCTGCCACTTTGTTTTCCTTACGCTTGATGTGTCTTACCTCGAAATTGAATTCACTCAAGAAGGCCATCCATCTTGCTTGCCTTGCATTAAGATCTGGTTGACTAAACAAGAATTTCACACCATGGTTATTAGTTAGAAACATAATTTTTCTGCCCATTATATAGTGTCGCCACATTTTTAATGCATGGATGACAACTACTAATTCCAAGTCGTGAGTGACGTAGTTTTGTTCGTGTTCTTTTAGTTCGCGGGACTCGTAACAAATAAAATGCCCTTCTTGAGTTAGGACACCTCCCAAACCTTCTTTGCTCGCATCCACCCAGACTGTGAAGTCTTTATTCGGGTCTGCTACCCTTAAAATGGGTGTGGTTGTTAACAACTTCTTTAACTTATTAAAACTGTCGTGACATTTATGCGACCAATTAAACTTGGTTCCCTTTTTCTGTAGGGATGTGATAGGGTATGCAATCTTAGAGAATCCTTCTATAAATCTGCGGTAGTACCCGATGATTCCCATGAATGACTGGATATCCACTACATCCTTAGGGATAGGCCATTCCATGATGGCTCTTATCTTCTCGGGGTCGACTGCAACACCCTATTCAGATATTACATGTCCCAGGTACTGTATTTTCTTTTGATAAAAGTCACATTTGTCAAATTTTGAATACAACTTGTGTTTTCTTAAAGTTTGCAATACTATCGTTAGATGTTCTTTGTGTTATTCTTCTGTTTTCGAAAGCACTAGGATATCGCCAATAAATACTAAAACAAACTTATCCAAGTACTGACTGAAATTGTTATTCATTAAACACATAAATGTTGCTGGTGCATTAGTGAGACCAAACAATATAACAACAAATTCATAATGTCCATATCTCATTCTGAACGTTGTTTTACTTATGTCTTCATCATTTATTCTAACCTGGTGATAACCAGATATTAAGACAAATTTAGAAAAAATCTTTTCCCCTCCCACTTGGTCAAACAGATCATTGATTCTAGGTAGGGGATATTTGCTCTTAACAGTCATTTTGTTTAGTTGTCTATAATCAATGCATAATCTTAGAGTTCTGTCTTTCTTTTTAACAAAAAGGACTGGTGCTCCCCATGGTGAGACACTTGGTCTGATGTATTCCTTGTGTAACAGTTCTTGTAGTTGAATTTTTAACTCTGTTAATTCGGGTAAACTCATCCTGTAGGGTGCCTTAGATGTAGGGGCTGAACCAAACAATAGATTGATAGAGAAGTCTATCTCTCTTCTTGGGCGCAGTTCAGGTATTTCGTCTACAAACAAATCTCTAAATACATGTAAGACTGCAACATCTTTTAGGCTAGGTTTATCTTCTTTTTCCAACAGATTGTCACTTGGATATCATAAATCTGACAACCTTTACTCATGCACTTCTTAAATTGCATTGCTGAAATATGCCTAACTGAGATTGGTTTTCGTATGCCCCGTACTGTCCTAACAATGTTGTTTTCATATCTGTACATAAGTGTTTTTCCATAACAATCGAAAATTTCTTTATGCCTCTCTAACTGGTCCATTCCAATAATTATATCGTAAGACCCTAACGGTAGAATATTCATATTTATTTTGGTGTTCTGTCCATCTAAGATGAACTCACGATTCGAAATGAAATTTGTTACTTTTCCTTTTGTTCCTATTGCTAGTTGTACTAGCCAAGACTTTGTATGCCTTACTTTCTTAAGTTTATTTGAATCCACTACACCAGTAGCAACATAACTCAAGGTAGCTCTTGGATCAATTAAAACAGAGATATGATTATTGTTAACTTTACCTTCAACTTCCACTACAGTGGAGCGATGATCAGCTTGTCGGTCGTCCACCGCTTCATTGATTCTGTTTAAGCTTATGCCCACATCTCCTACTGTAGAGGATTCTTGTAGGTTTTGAACCATAGTCCTTGTTGCAGAAGTTAAACGTGGACAATTCCTCCTTAAGTGAGGTTATCCACATTCCTAGCATTTTAACGATTCTCTGGGGTTGTCCCCAAATTTCTTGGTTCCCAGATTGTCTGGTCTACCTCCTTCTTGGGTATTCTGGTTATTGGAGTGGAAATATTTCCTTGGGAAATTCTTTGCTGCA
The DNA here is from genome assembly GCA_000966675.3 of Picea glauca. Lineage (NCBI taxonomy): Eukaryota > Viridiplantae > Streptophyta > Pinopsida > Pinales > Pinaceae > Picea > Picea glauca. The sequence goes on from JZKD02S2228042.1 coordinate 36,530, forward strand.
TTTCGGAAAGGGCATGGTTGATATCCCTTCTTTCGCTGGTTCATTATGTCATGTTTCTTGTCTTTCCAAGCCTTGGGAAGTTCAGACCGCTATTCGTATTGATCGTAACACATTCAGGCTTTTCTAAAACTTCGCTTAAGGTCTTGGGGTTGTTGAACTCAATTCTGTCCTTATATGACTGTGGTAGGCAGCTTAGGAAACACTGGATTTTTACTTTGTCTTCCCAGATATAAGGCACAAACCTTAATAATTTTAGAAATTTGTTTATCATGTCATCCATAGTCATTTGACCGAGTCGTAGCTCATAAAACTCTTTGGTCTTTCTTTCATAGTAACTTTCTGATAAATATTGTTTCTTAAAGTATTTCTTGAAATCTGATCACTCCATTTGTTCTTCCTTTAAGACCTTGGCCAACTTCAGGTCCTGCCACCATATACTCGCCTTTCCTTTTAGGTTATAAATGGCCATTTTGACCTTCATGTTGCTGGAATAATTGTAAATCTAGAAATACATTTTTATGTCCAATAACCATGCTTCAGCCTCCTCCGATGTCCTGGATTCTCTGTTAAAGGTGGATGGTTTGATTTTCTTAAATTCACCTTCCAGGTGGTCCACCTGTTTCCTCTTTCTTCCTATGGCTGTTTTACTTTTTGATGATGGCGTACTTTCATAAGAACTGTTCTCATTTTCTGCTTCCGGATCAGAATTTTTGGAGGCTCTTTTACTGACCTCTTCTTCCTCGTTATTGCCTTTTGGGATCTTCTTGGTTATTATGCTATGCAACAATACTTCATTTATTTCCTGCTGTTCTTGTTGTGCCTTTTTTAGTTTCTCATTGTCTGCCTTGAAAACTTGTAGTTTTGCAATAAGGTTCCTCATGGTTTCCAGAATCTGGGGAGCTGAAATTCCTTGACTGTTCTGCCTAGGTTCTTCAGGGGGTCCTTGCTTATGATTCTCCTTGAGTCTGATATCTGCTTCATTCTGTGCTGGCATTATCACAAAAAAATTAATTTTTTCTATTTGTAACAGTAAGCGTTTTGTTAGTTTTTCATCAAACTGAAAACAATGTACCAAACAACATTTTTTCCTTGTTTAAGGTCCAAGTGTTGTAACCTTTTCTCTGATACCATATGTAATGTTTCCCAAATTTACCAAATAAAAAAAAAAAATCTTAAAGACATTAAATCTCCTTTCTCTTCGAACAACTTATTTCGAAAGACATAAAGTTAGTATAAGTATATATCTTTAGCGTCACTACTTCCTTCGCCAGGTTTACGCAACCAATTTAACGATATAGCCAAATATCATATACAAAATGCTACCCCTCTGAGTTATTCCATACTGCACAAAAATCCCACATAAAAAGATTAAGGGTTAGCTTCACCATAACCTAGTCTCCTAGTTACTAGCATTCCCAATCACTCCATTCATTAAGGAGAGTATAAGGGCTAAAATTTAACTTATAAAAACCCCACCAGTACTATAGTTATCTCTATGTATAACATTTAACATTTAAAATATAGAGAAAACCTACTAGCATTATTACCATCTCTAAGTATGATCCATTTCTTATACCATAAAGCATTCCTATTCGAAAAACGTTTCAAGCAATGCATACACCTTTATCGAGAGTATCACAATCTTTAACATAAAGGTGGATTTAC
>JZKD02S2228087.1:0-22995 GCA_000966675.3 Picea glauca
TGATTTTGTCACTTCACTTTATTATTTAAATAATCCTCTTTGACTTTGTCACTTCACTTTATTATTTAAATAATCCTTTTTTACTTTGTCACTTCACTTTATTATTTAAATAATCCTTTTTTACTTTGTCACTTCACTTTATTATTTAAATAATCCTCTTTGCAAGCACTTTGACTTCTTTGACCTTTTGGGGTTTCAAGCCAATCATATGAGGGTCCCTCAACTTCATAAGGCCATAACTCTCAAACTGTAAGGATTTATGTGACGTTCCACATACCAACGGAAATGGCATGACATGTACTATCCATATAGAATAGTCTTACCTACAAATATATGAAAACTCATACCATTATACATCAAACAAAGTTGGGTCCATTACCCAAACCTTTGTGCTAACAGAATTCGCTACCAGACTTTCTTTAAGGGTTGACATCAATGAAAAACAACCAAATTAATCAACAATATCCCTCTTTGGCATTGATGACAACACTCTGATGCAATACTTAAATCATATCACTCATGCTCCCCTTGGAACCATGCCTCCATCTCTGTGACTAACGCTCCCCCTAGAACCATGCCTTTGTCCTCTGCATCTGATCAATCTCTCCCCCTTTGTCACCAATGGCAAAGGTATATTTCCATTTGGGTCTTCTCCCCCTAACTGACTCGTCTGATCTCCCAACCTGAATTATCCTCTTTATGGTGTTTCCTCGTGTACATATAAGACATATAAGATAAGCATTCAAAATAATTCATTTTGGAGTATAAATAACTCCGAGTCTCTGGCAAAGATACTCAAAGGCTTCCTGTGGAAGTGGTTTTGTAAATATGTCTACCACTTGTTCTTTTGTGCCCACATATTCAACTCTGATGTTCTTTTCTGCAACCTGTTCTCGTAGAAAGTGATATTTGATTGGAATGTGCTTTGTCTTGGAGTGCATCATCAGGTTCTTTGACATACTGATACCATATTCAACCTGTATATCTGTCAGAGTTTGTTTCATCCATATAAACTATGTACAACATGTTGTTTCTACAATATACTCTGCCTCGGCTATAGATAAAGATACTGATGATTGTTTCTTGCTTATCCATGATACTAAACACTCACCCAAGTAGAACCCTGTTCCACTGGTGCTTTTTCGGTCATCAATGCAACTTGCCCAATTTGCATATGTGTAGGAAATAAGTGATAGATCCTTTGCTTTTGGATACCGTAATCCAAACTCTTTTTTTCCTTTGAGATATATGAAAATCCTCTTCATTGCTAATACATGTGATTCCTTTGGTGCTGCTCAAAATTTTGTCACTTGTCCAACTGCCTGCATGACATCTAGTCTGGATGCTGTCACATATAGTAGGGTACCAATCATTGACCTGTATTGCTTTTGATCTGTAGACTTTAAATCATCATCTTTGCTCAACTTGCAACTGGTTTGCATGGGAGTGATAATTGGTTTGCAATCTTCCATTTCAAACCACTATAGCATTTCTCTGATATACTTGGTTTGAGAAATAAAAATTCCTTGGTTCTTTGATGTATCTAAAGACCTATAAAGAAGGATAGTTCTCCAAGTAATGACATTTCAAATTCATTCTACATGTCCTTTGCAAATTTTTGGCTTAGCCTGTCATCAATACTTCCAAAAATAATATCATCAACATAAACTTCAATTAATAAAATACTATCTTGAGTTACCTTGATGTAGAGGTTGTTGTCTGCACTTCCTTTTATGAACCCTGCCTACTATAGATATTTATCCAGTCTAGAGTACCATGCTCTAGGAGCCTGTTTTAGACCATAAAATGCCTTCTTTAATTTACACACATAATATGTGTTCTCTGAAAACTGAAATCCTTCTGGTTGTTCAATGTAGACTTCTTCTTCGAGTTCCCCATTTAGAAAAGTTGATTTTATGTCCATCTGATACACTTTAATATTTTTTGAGCATGCATAAGCTAAAAGAAATCAGATTGCTTCCATTCTAGAAACTGGGGCAAATGTCTCTTCAAAGTCGATTCCTTCAACCTATGCATATCCTTTACATACCAATCTAGCTTTATTCCTGGTAACCTATCCATCTTCATTCAATTTATTCATGTATACCCACTTTGTTCCGATCACATTCTTATCCTTTGGTCTTAGAACCAATTCCCAAGTTTCGTTTTTCTCTATTTGATCCAATTCTTCATCCATGGCTTTATTCCAAAATTCATCCTTCTTGACCTCTTCAAAACAGGTTGGTTAAATCACATATGAGAGTGCTAGGTGTGTTTGTTCTAGTGAACAGATTCTTCTTGTAGTCTCAACTCCTGCATCTTTGTTTCTGATAATCTCATTTGAAGGATGATTCTTCTGTACTCATATGTTAGGTGCCTTTGGAGGAACTTGCTGAAATTGCTCTTCTACTTCTGTCGGATCCTCTTCATCTTCTTCTTATTCATCTTCTGCTTCTTTTTCATAAAGTTGTTCCATTGATTCATTTTCTTCTTCCTTTAATTCTTGTCTACCTATTTCATCAATTGTTACGTTCGTGATTTCCACAACTTTGTTTAATCTCAGGTTGTAACACTTGTATGCTTTCCTTGTACTTGAGTAACCAACAAGTACTCCTTTTTCCACAGAAGATTCAAGCTTTCCCATTCTGCCATCTTCTCTTTTGATGTATGTTATAGCAAGATTTACCTCACCCTATGCAATCTTTCACAGAGGGCCTTATTCCATTTCCCTATGTAGACTTATCTTCCCTGTTTATAAAATCCAGAGCCAAAAATAAATATTTTTCCACATGTACACATCTTTCACACTATATAGCATACGTATACGCAGGCTGCTCCACTACAACCAGCGTACATCGAGATTTGTGCTAGAAAATGAAATTAATGTCAGGTTTCTATGTCATGACAAAAGATCTATGATCCTTGGCCTTCCATATACTGGAAACATTCCGACTTGGCCCTTCAGTTCCATTTTGAAGGCTATAAATGGGCCAATTCTGAGTTATGGAAGGAGGAGAAAAGAATTCAACTTTGAGAGCAAAGTTACATTGGAGAAATTATTTACTTCATATTGAGTCTGCATCCCTTTGTCCTTTAAGTCTGAACACAATGTTTAACCTCCAATCTCTTCTGTTATTGATTGATAGCCTCATTGTTTCTCTCTTATGAGCTTTCCTTTGTTGGAGGATTGAAGTGGTGGAGGCCCAGCTGGAAGGAACTTAGTTTCTTGGTTCCGAACTATGTCGACACGGAAGTCTGTAACATTTTCACTTCTACTAATCATTTATTAATAGAAATACTCTTTTCCTATCCAATTGATATCTTGCAAATATATTGAATTATTATTCCATGGGTGTATTTGTCATGTTTATTAATGGATTATGCTATTGAATGTGATAACATTATATAATATCACCATATGCTTGCTTTACTTGGTTGTTGAGGACTAGTTGCAGGTATATTTCTTTGGGTCGAGTGCTCAACGGTGGACTTCATCGAACGTCTGGACGAGGTAGGCCTTTTATCTTGTCTTACTAGCATATTTGTTTATATACCAAACTTCAGAAGAGAGTTGATTTCTACAGTCATTTCCGTCTATTGTGGTTTACCCTAGCCATAGAGAGATTTTCCTCGTAACAATGTAGCATTTGCTTCCAAAAACTCTGAAGTGCTTCACATTTGCTGGTGTTCCTTTCCATAGCTCGTACGGAGTTTTGTTAGTGTTGTTTATGAGTATTACTCTGTTTTGAATGTGAATTGTTGTATGCATTGCATGTGTCCAAAATATATCTGTCAATTTGGAATCCATTAGCATTGTTCGATCCATTTCATGTACTTTTATGTTCTTTCTTTCAACAACTCCATTTGTTACGAGGAAAATCTCTCTATGGCTAGGGTAAACCACAATAGACGAAAATGACTGTAGAAATCAACTCTATCCCAACAACATGCTATATAAACCAATATGCAAGCGAGATAAGAAAAAGGCCTACCTCATCCAGATGTTCGATGAAGTCCACCGTTGAGCGCTTCGACCCAAAGCTATATACCTACAACAAATTCTCAACAAACAAGCAAAGCAAGCATATGGTGACAATATAAAAGGTTAGCACATTAGATAGAATGATCCATTAATAAACATGACAAATATGCCCATGGAATAATAATTCAATATATTTGCAAGATATCAATTAGATGGGAAAGGAGTATTTCTATTAATAAATGATCAACAGAAGTGAAAATATTACAGACTTCTGTGTCGGCACGGTTCAGAACCAAGAAACTAAGTTCCTTCTAGCTGGGCCTCCACCACTTCAATCCTCCACCAAAGGCAAGCTCATAAGAGAGAAACAATGAGGTTCTCAATCAATAAGGGAAGAGCTTGAGGGTTGAACACTGTGTTTAGACTTAAAGGACAAAGGGATGCAGACTCAATATGAAGTAAATAATTTCTCCAGAGTAACTTTGCTCTCAAAGTTGAATTCTTTCTCCTCTTTCCATAGCTCAGAATTGGCCCATTTATAGCCTTCAAAATGGAACTGAAGGTCTGAGTCAGAACGTTTCCAGTATATGGAAGGCCAAGGATCATAGATCTCCTATCGTGAAATGGAAACCCAACATTAATTTTCATTTTATGGCAAAAATCCCGATGTATGCAGGTTGTAGTGGAGCAGTCTGTGTATACACATGTTGTATAGTGTGCAACATGCGCACATGTTGAAAAATATTTATTTTTATCTCTGTATCTTTCAAACAGGGAAGATAAGTTTCCACGGGGAAATGGAAAAAGGCCTTCTGGGCAAGATTGCATGGGGTGGGGAAAATCTTGCTATAACACCATTATGTTGAGGTGTCCTAGCAACAAAGAATTGCCTTTTTATTCCATGCCTGCTGTAGTAGTCCATAAATTCCTTTGAAGTGAACTCTCCTCCATTATCAGATCTCAAGAATTTGATTTTTGAATCCATTTCATTTTCAACCATTTCCTTGTAGACCTTGAATTTTTCAAAAGCTTCTGACTTATTCTTGAGAAAGAAAACTATAGTCATTCTTGTATAATTATCAAATAATAACATAAAGTATTTCTCACCTTTTAAACCCCTTGTTGTAGTTGTTCCAACTAGATCAATATGCAGAATTTCTAATGGTCTTGTCATTGAATATCCTTTTGATTTAAACCTGGTCTTTGTTTGCTTTCGTTGTTGAAAATGCTTGCATAAAGTGTTGGTTGGTTTCGTGATCTGGGGAATTTCTCTAACTGCTTCCCTTTTGCTGACATTGACAAGGTTATCAAAATGTATGTGACCCGTTATTTTGTGTCATAGCCAACTTTCATCTTCCTTTCCTAGGCAACACTTTTCATTTCCAATTTCACTTAATGCATATATGTTGCTTGAAGTTCTCGCAGTTGTTGCAATCAATTTTCGTGAACCTTCTTTTCTTATCTCAAACTTTTGTGAATCAAAAGTAACTTTATGACCTTGGTCACACATTTGAATCACACTTAGAAGATTATGTTTCATATCTTCTACTAGTAGAACATTTTCTGTCTTGGTATTCTTGTTCCCAATTCTAATTGTGTCTTTTCGAATGATTTTAGCTAAATCATCATTTCCGAAGGAGACTGATCCATCTCTTTCCTTTCTTAATGTAAGAAACTTGTCTCTATCACCTGTCATGTGTTTTGAACAACCACTATCAACATACCAACCATGTTTCTTCTGCTTAGCTTGTAGAGAGAGTGTGCATTCTTCATTTCTATACCGAGTCTGCTTTCTTATCCATGTTCTTTTCTGAGGTTCACGTCTGTGACTGTTGTTGTTCTGTTGTGGTTCTCTAGGAGGGACTACCATTCTGTAATTTTTGGCCATGTGTCCAAATTTGTTACATTTGTAGCATTCCACTTCAGTGCTCAAAGATTCAAACATGTTGTAACTTCTTCTCTATGATTCACTAGGCCTTCTTGGATAACCCTTTTGTGTATGAATTTCAAAGTTGTTTATATTCCTCTTGTTAGATCTGTAATTCAAAACTTTATGTCCAAAATGATTACATGCATAACATAAACCAAAAAAGATAGTTTGATACCTGGGAGTTGAAGATCTTCTGAAAGGAGGTACTCTTATGAATCGTTCTTCTTCCTGAGGCCTATCTGTTTCTATCGATCGTTGATTCTGAAATATGAATCTTCTCGGTGGAGGAGTGTCCCTGTAATTTTCTTTGTAGACCTTCTTATCCCCTTTGATTGTTTTTGCATATATTTTTGGATATGTTTCTTATTCTGTTGTTTTGGAGCTTGATCCTTTTTCTGTCTAATTGTATCAAAGTCGGGACTTGTCATGATGAGGTTTTTTACTGTTGATAATGTCATTCAAAAATTTTGAGTTGTTCTGCATATTTTTCTTTTGAAGATCCTTTCTTAATGTGACAATTTCTTCTTCCACATTTCCAATGCTCTTGTCTCTTCCTTCTAGTTGTTCTTTGAGTGTTTTTTCAATTCTTTTATCTTCTTCAATTTGAACCTTCAAATTTGTGATCATTTTTTATAGTTTATGAGTGTTTTTTTTCTTGTCTAGTTCCGCTTGTAGTTTATTGTTTTTCTTCTTTTCTCTTTTGATAACTTCTATGGCACACACCAATTCTTCTTGGTAGTCAACTTCTGCCTCTTCATATTCTTCTTCGGCCTCTTCTTTATCATAGTCTTCTACTTCCATGAATAGAACTCTTTCTGTCTCACTGTCACTGAATTCATCTTGATCTGATGATGAGATGTCTTCTTTGGTGCATAATATTTTCTTGAAAACTTTCTTTGTGGTTATTTTGCCTTTATATGTTTGTTTGTTATTTGAGTAACCTTCATCATTTCTCCTTTTTCTTATGAGGAAATTTGTTAGCAAATTGACCAATACCATCACAATTAAAATAAATCAAAGGAAGCTTACCTCTATACCTGTCGTTGGTTCCCTTTTTCAATCTTCTGACAAAGTTGGATGCTTCTTCATCATCTTCCGAGACGTCACTACTGCTGCTATGTTCTTTTTCTTTTTTCTTTCCCTTTTGCTTTGACCTTTTGGATTCTTTGAAGGTTGCTTCTTTTATATCTGGATTTTCCTGTTCAGTTCTCATCTCATATGTTGTGAGGATTCCATGTAGTTTGTCCATGCTTATTGAGTTTAGATATGCTCTTTCTTCCAGTGCTGATATCTTAGGGTCAAATCTCATAGGAAGAGATCTTAGTACCTTTTGAACAATTACAGATTCTTTGATTTCTTCTCCCAATCCCAAGATTGCATTTACTGTTTCACCGAATTGTAAAAAGTAAGCTGCAATGTTCTCATTTTCATTCATATTTAGTTGTAACTCGAACTGACCTTTGTAAGTTTGAAGCTTTGCTGCTTTGACTTTTGAATCCCCTTCATAAATATTTCGAAGTTTGTCCCAAATCTCTTTAGCGGATTTACAATGTGCAACTTTTGTGAATATTGATTCTCCAAGAACATTCATAAATGCATTTGTGGATTTTGAATTATTATGACCAAGTTTCATTGCTTTGTCATTTGTCGATGGAACTGCTGGTGATGTGTATCCATCTACAATTGATTTCCAAATTTCAAATCCCTGTGCCTGTATATATGTCTTCATCCTTATGCTCCAAAATGCATACTTTTGTCCATCAAATTGTGGTATTCCATTTCTATACATGTTGTTTCTCTCCATGATCTACCTTTAAGTGGTTAAACTGATTTCTGAAGGAACCTTCTCTGATACCAATTGTTGGATTATTGAGAGGGGGGTGAATAAGTAATAGAGAAATCTAATCATTTTCAACCATATAATTCAAGTGTTATATCAATGTAGCATTATCATTCAATATTTGCAGGGTAAATAAACAATGAAAAAATGACCAGTCATACACATACATAGTACACCAATGTTTTTATGTGGAAACCCAAAGTGGGAGAAAACCACATAATTCTTTTTCTTATATGTTTTGACGAATTACATTCATTGGAAGCACCAACTTCCTTTTTTTTCCAGTTGCAACTGGAAGGACGTTCCAACACCCTAGTTTCTCAGGTTACAACCTGAGGGAATCTCCAACTCCCCAATTCTCTGGCTATAACTAGAAGGAGGCTAAAACCCCCTATGTTCTCTGGCTATAACTGGAAGGTGGCTACAACCACTTGTCCTTGCCCCGTCCAACCACCCTGTCATAGAAGTAGAATGATGGAACCACTGTCACACTATCACTGTAAGATATACTATTGTAAACCTATACCAATCAACCTGCACCAAACAACCTGTACCAGTAACCTAAACCATGCATCAACCATGCATGAACCTATACCAATAACCTGAACCATGAATCTACCATGCATGAACCTGTACCTCAACATGTAATCAACCTGTACCATAAACAAGTGCATCAACCATGCACCAACCCGTACCTCAACCTCAACCAAAATCCCTCATCAATTTCATCATCCAAATCTGTTTTTTAACTTTGTAATATACCTGGTGTATATGATCACATACCTGCAAACCTTCCTTAACTTTAACAACAAGACACTAGCATTTTCATCAAACTTTACTTCAGTCTCACATCACTAGTTTTGGATTAGTCAACAACCCTAACTTGAAATAATCATAACTAAGTACCTGTGATGAATAAAGATCTGAAAATGTTCTTCAGTGTGTTTTATGCAATTCCTCCAGGTGTCACTACTTGGAACCTCTCAGAAAAGGAGTTATAGAAAAAATGGCATACCTTGTTGAATTCTGGCTTATTTTAGAGAGCGAACTTGTAGAGCGTACCCCACACGTAATGTTTTTGGTATGGATCTAAAAATAGTACAAAGAATAATATAGAATGTACTATAACCAACACATTTGGTCTTACTGAATTTGGATCTGTTATGAAGAAGTTATGACATTTTTACGCAAAACACTTGTTTTAGACTAGTTTCAGGACTCGCCACAAACCCTATTTTCCACGGAGTGTAACTCCAAAAATACAATGACCGACAAGATGAAATTTGTACCAAAACTATTTGGATATGTTTTCTCAATGTCCTCCCAATTTCACAGTCAGAATCATTCTAGAAAAAAATTTATTGCGAAAATGGCGAGATGACCTGTAAATAACATACCTTGGAAAGCATCATCAAAATAAGTTATCCTTCCTTGAATTTCGGCCTTCTTTAATTCACCTTCCCTCTGAAATTAGGCTTAGATATCCTTTGGTTTCCTCAGTCAACTGTAGATATTCAATATGCTCAAGTGTGTTTAAAATGAGAGAGCCTTGCCTCTTATTTATACTTTCCAAGTAGCTTCCTTAGAAGCATCTTCTAGGCCACTTTGTCCACATAGTCACCTATGTCCAACTTTTCCCAATTTGCCACTTGTCCATGTATCCAATAGCCACTTGACCACTTAATAGATTTTTCTCATTTTAGGGTTAGCCTTCTTATAACCACTTTCCATAATTAGAAAATTCTCCATTTACTTTATTATTTAAATAATCCTCCTTGACTTTGTCACTTCACTTTATTATTTAAATAATCCTCTTTGATTTTGTCGCTTCACTTTACTATTTAAATAATCCTCTTTGACTTTGTCACTTCAATTTATTATTTAAATAATCCTCTTTGACTTTGTCACTTCACTTTATTATTTAAATAATCCTCTTTGCAAGCACTTTGACTTCTTTGACCTTTTGGGTTTTCAAGCCAATCATATGAGGGTCCTTCAACTTCGTAAGGCCATAACTCTCAAACCATGAGGATTTATGTGACGTTCCACATACCAACGGAAATGGAATGACATGTACTATCCATCTAGAATAGTCTTACCTGCAAATATATCAAAACTCATACCATTATACATCAAACAAACTTGGGTCCATTACCCAAACCTTTGTGCTACCAGAATTCACTACCGAACTTTCTTCAAGGGTTGACATCAATGAAAACCAGCCCAATTAATCAACATAGTTAACTCAGACTAGGTGGATGTTCTCTCCTGTAACTTCTTGAGAGACTAGACTAGGTGGCAGTTCAATCCCGTAACTGCATGAGAGACTAGACTAGAGTTTACTCCCGTAACTGTTGGTGTGTGTCCAGATCACTCTATACCACCACTATGGAGCATTGGCTTCTCCTCCAGTGTGAATTAGTTGATTTATATAGATTATATTATGTGTAATATATCATTCACTCATTTGGTTAATAAGAATTATTCCATTCTTTCTCTCCTGCTTCTCTTTTCTCAAATTTTCTCTGCAAATTGTGTATGTCATTTTCTAGCTAGATATTATATGTGCAGGTTCAAAACATTTACATGGTATTAGAGTCAATTGATTTCTAGGGAAAAGACGCACCAAATTATTTTTGCACATACCTAATATTGAAGACATTGGAAAAATGGAATTTCCAAAAGAATTCATTCTTACAGCGTACGATTTCTTTGCATGGAAGGAAAAGATGATAATGCATCTTCGAGGAAGAGGATTATATAGGTTAACCATGAACACAGAGACAGAACCAACATCATCCATAGAAAAATCCAAGTATCTAAATCGAATGTATGAAGCGTTTGGAACAATTTGCAGTTTCGTTTCTCTTGAACTCCTCTTTCACATATCCTCCTGTAAAACCCCCAATGAAGCCCAGACCACCATGGAAGGGACTTTTTGCAAACATGACGATATGAGGGGACATATGATCAAGTTGGAATTGGTCACATTGGATCCAAAAACCTTCGACAATCTCCAAGATTTCTTTACCAAATATAAGGATTTGTTGTCGCAACTCAAGGCTTGCAAGGTTGATAAATCTAAAGAGGAGAAACAAATGGTTCTGACCATTCTTTCCAAACTTGGTATAGAATAATTAGTGTTTGTATCTACATTTCATTCCATTAGGCTCGCCTCAGGAGCCACCTGGACGATGCCTTCTCTTGAGGCCGTTATCGAGTCTCTTACACGAGAGAAGAAGAAGCTCATCAATATGGGAAAAATCAAAGGCCCAAAGGTGCATGCACTTATTGTGCAAGATGGTAGCGGTCATCAATATCAGAAATATAAATACAAAGACAAAAGGAAAGAACATATAAATCCAAAGAAGGAAGGGTACTCAAAAACCTTCAACGATGCCTCTGGATCTAAAGGTGGAAAGGGAAGAAAAGGGGAGAAATGCACTTACTTCCATAAAGGATTCCATCCAAAATCCGCATGTATGCAGAAATAAATAGATCAAATGGCCCAAATACTTCAGAAAAACAACCTTGGAGATCACATCCTCGAGGGTTCCAAAAAGAAGAAGCCAAAAGATCAGATTTTCAAGAAAGTAAATTCTATCCATGCTTTGATTTCCATCAACTCCTTTCTCGATGCTTGGATTGTAAATTTAGGTGCATCACACCACATGGAAGCCACAAAAGAAGTCTATTCTTCATTGGATTCTTACAAAGGTCCTCCTATTCTGATGGGGGACAAATCTCTAGTCGAGGACACTGGCAAAGCAAGGATTGAACTCACAAACGAAAGCTTCGAGAATGTGCTACACATTCCCAAAATTTATGCCAATCTTCTCTCTCTGTATCAGATAAAAAACTCTGGCACCAGAAAGAGAGTCATATTCACACTTAATGTAGTTGATATCTATGACATGCAAACCAATTCCAAGGTTTCTACCGGTGAGGTAAAATATCAATCTAGACTCTACACATTCTCTGAATTTATTGAACTAGATTATGCATTACTGCTTACCCATGCTGATGAAAGCAGTAGGAGATGGCATGAAAGGTTCAAGAATTTAAATTCCATATATATACAACAACTTAGCAGGTAGGGAATGGTTGATGGTCTACCTGACATCCACTTCTCCAAAGGAATTTGTGAGGGATTTGTTCTTGGAAAACACCCTCAAGAGAAATTTGACAAAGGAAAGACTCGGAAGGCTTCCTTTCCTTTAGATATCATCCATAGTGACCTCATGGGTCCTTTTCCGCATACATCAATCAACAAAGCAAGGTATGTGCTGATTTTTTTTTATGATTTCTCGCGCTTCACATGGATTTTCTTTCTCGGGAAAAAATCAGAGGTCTTTCAACACCTCAAATATTTCAAAGACCTTGTTTAGACACAGTAAGGAAAGAAAATCAAAGTCCTCCGAACAGATAATGAGGGAGAGTTATAAATATGCATAATAACAACAAGATGATGGAAAAGGTTCACTAGGAAAAAATGTTTTGTATTCACACCAATGTTACATATTTATAGTACAATGGGTGATGCCACCTCATAAAGATATTTTCTTTAGATCCTAAAATCATGCATGATGACTAGGCTATGCAATCTTAACTAACTCATTAGTCATCATTTGAGGATATATTACTAGTATACTAAATGAATAATACAAATATAGGTGACAATTAGACTTAGTGATTGGTTAAGGTAAGTCATAAGCTAACATTCCTCCCCTCAATCACAAGTCCGATCACTAATACCAATAATTAAGCATAAAATGGTATCATTTCCAAGTCTTCATATTGAAACTCCTGAGCTGAGATTCAATGAAGAACTGCCTAAAAAACTGCCAATATAGATGTTGAATGGTTCATCTGAAATGAACTGGAAGAGAGATGATGTATGGAAGTGAAGAGCTTCAATATCTGAACATTCCCTGATTGCTTGACAATTAAATCATTTTTCCAATTATTTGAGTTAGAAGAATCAGATGTCTTCTACTAATTGGTGAACATGTAGTATCACCACTCTACTATCAGTGTATCATTGAAGTGCTCTCTGAATATGTGGTTTGGCATGACCACTAACCAATTTATACCATGTATCTGATGGTTTTTGGATAGCCACTAACCGATTTAGACACTTTTAGGTGTCCAACAACATCCCAATGTATCATGTGTATGATTCAATTGAAAGTCATTGAACCATAATTTTGCCAAATTTTGCCATCTACAGACTGCATTTTCCCATTTGGAAAATTTGATGCCCATCTGGCATATTTGTTGTCAAAAATTTTGGTTTGAAAACCATATCCAATTTCATCATCAATTCCCCCCTATGTCAGTTGAAAAGAGAGACTTCAAGTGGTTTCATGAACCATCGTCATTTGATTTTTCAACTTCCCCCTCTTAAGGTAAAGAAGAGTTACATCATTGTACTCCCTCCTCTAGGCTTAAGAAATTATGATACTTGTTCCATTTGTGTACAACGCAAAGTGGGAATGTGGAAATAACCACATGTTATCTTATCCCATGAGGGCCATGCTCGAAAGATACGCCATAAGGGGACCACTTATGTGAGGTACACAAATGCTATGTGCTGCAAGATTGGTATTTACTCGAGATTGAATTCTACGGTAAGACTTATATAATCTCTTGGTTGTTGATGACCACTACCAAGGATCAATCCACTCATAGTGAATATTTAATCTTGTAGGTTTCTTCAGCATTGAACATCTTTCTGAAGAATGGTTATGCCTGCCACAATGTTGGCAAGGATGGAGATCAAAACATTGATTCTCCTTGTGACCAACACGATTGCAATGTTGGCATTTTGCATTCTGATGCTTAACTTCAACAGGTGAAGTTGAAACTTCTTGAAGGAATCCATCACTTTGGAATTGGATTGGTTTGGAATAATCAGGAATATGAAAGATAAATTCCTTGTCATATCCAAATCTTGTTCTATTCTTATTGCAAATGATTTCTTCGCAAGGTTTGATGATGGGCTTGGAAAGAGTATTCTGAACTTGTTGCTTTGAAATTTGTGGAATTTGATTTACTGCATGTTGCTGCATCATTGAAAGGTTTTCTTCACTGAACTCAAAAGAGAAATTTTTAAATGTAGGTTCATGAATAGCTTCATCTTTTTCTTCATAAGGAGTTTTCTTACTGAGTTTCTCCTTCACTATCTGTTGATCAAAATCATCATCATCACCATCATAGAGAGGGTTGTGCTGAACAAAAACTAGTTCATAACACTTCACTGATTGTTGATTTTTGAGATCTATCAACTCATGATTCAATAGTTGGGATTGAGATTGAAGAAGTCTAACTTTAGCTTGCATCACTTGCAAACAAGTTAACACTGATTGAAGAGTTGTTTTTTTCAATATCAATGTGTTTCCTTCAGTGGTGTTTATTAGAGTGTTAAGAAACTCTAATAATTTGAGACTTCGAGCCATTTCAAAACACTAAAGGAGGTCTCCTTGTGTAGGTAGATCTTGATTACAATTTGACTCAACAAAATAAGGCTTTCTTTCAACTCACTCACTTGAATTTCTCGCTTATACTCACTCACTTAAACTTTTCTTGCTTTCTTCCACGAAGTTGAGGGTGTCAAATACTATCGAAAATGCACCCGAAAACGTGATGTTTACAATGATTTGAGTTTCAACCACTCAACTTATAGACTCGAGAATAGAATGACACAAGCAAGTTGTGGTTGTCGGGTTCAACCGAAAATGCACCTTATGACAAATTCAATTCAACTCAACTTGATTTCAAAAACACAAGTAAACTTACAAAAGGACTATTTGCAAGTTACAATAAATCCTGATTTTGAAGTTAAATTACTCTTCAAATTTGAATGTGTTGTTGATGCTTTTGACTCTAGTTCTCCTTTGATTACAAGCTTGACTTATTCATTGCTTTAGTATTCTTTGTCGACGCTTGATTTGCATTACTTTTTCTTGAATGCATGTGCATGAGTAACATTGTGCTTGAGCTTGTGTGTGTTGCGTTAAATGCTAAAATTGTAAGTTTGTTTATGTCAAAACTAGATAGGAAAGAATATAAGCCTCCATGAAAATCTCACGACAACACACTACGCAAGGTGTACCTAATATCCCCTTATTCAATTTCAGGTGGATCTAGGACATAGGAAAAATGAATCTATTTTATTATGGATTCCCTTTTTATCACAATAGTGTTCCCAAATACAAGGACAAGTTTGTGCCAAAATACAAAGTGAAGTCATCCTAATATCTTTCTTGATATCACAAATTAAAACTCAATGTTCCACAAACCTACGTTTTGGTCTCAAACCCAAACCACTCCAAAATGAAAGTAGATACACATGTAGATAGTATCAAATCTTAAACTTCAATAAAGCATCGAAGCTTACCCTTATAACACATGGGGAATTGCTAGTGTGATCTCATGATTTGTTGTATAGAGAATGACCATGCATTATCTAGATTGTATATCCCGTGTTTGATTAAGTTAAAAAACAACAATTGGGCCATGTCCCTTTAGTAGATTCATGGATTCATGAGTATAGTCCATCCAAAAAAACGCCCAACAACAATTTTCAACGCATTCTCCATATCTCCAATCAATCAAAGCATAGTTATACCTGTAGTGATGTAAAAGAACAGAGGTTCTGGTTCACTTTTCACTTGGATGTGATTTCTATTAATGGCTTGAACACTTATGATCACTGACTATCGTTAGGGTTGTTATCCATCACCATCGCTCCACCCATAACATAATTTCAACTTTGAATGTACTATATATTCAACACAATACGTTATTGAATCAACGAATTCCCATTATAACAAACTCAATACTCCTCACTTCAATCTTTAACAGTTCTCGAACCTTTAATTAGAATCTAATTACAAAATACTGAGAAACTCAATCTGACTTCAACGCCCTCCTTCAATGCAAATTTGTGGCAGGCTTTCGAAAAATCAACTTCTCTAGTCGATACTCATCATCTTTCTTGGATCCAATAAATTTAAGGCAGAGAACACTCAGTTCCTAACAAAGGCTATCAAAACCCTTCTCAATAGTGTTTTAGACCTCCATTATATTTATGAGCAAGCATTCTTGACTGTGCACACAAAATGATTTTCTAAGGTAATCTCGATTTTGAAATTATGAAATACATGAAGATTTTCACCCCCTATATTCTACCCAAAAAATTTCATATGTATTCAACCCTAAGACCAACTTGCATTAAGTCTTGCAAAAAGAAAACATACCCATCCATTTCACTCCTAAGATAACATTTCTATTCTAGAGGAATCTGCACCCAGATCTCACTCGTTATCAACACAAGAACATAGTGAAACACAAAAACATCATGAACACATACAGTGCAATTTCCATTAAATTAAACTGTACAATCTTCTCTCACAAATCCAGTCTACCTCCTACCTCTCCCTGGCCAGATTTTCATTTTCTTGGCCATATTTTCTGAACTCTCTCCCACTCTTGGGCTCTCAAGGCCGAGAAGAGGCACACATAACCTGTTTGCGCAACATTTTCCTTTGATCGTGGGCCCGCTCCTATCGAAAAACGTGGATCCAATCTTGAAAATTGAAGTGTACATATCTCAAACTTCACTGCCACCGACACTTGGTGTACAGACCTCAATAAAATAGCTTAGAATAATTTCCATATATATATGATTATTGTATAAATTTACAATAGATTTGATAACCTTTTGATTTTAGATCTAGATTTTCACAAATAGAGCTAGAACCCAAATAATTTAAAACATATCTGAAAGTAAAGAAAACTCTGCGAATTTCTCACATAAAACAATGTGCTACCAATGTTAATAAATAGAACACACTAGATAAGAGATAAACCTCTCAAAGATCCTTTGCATTAAGTTTGATCGATGTTTCTTTATTCCATTCCCCTTTATCAATTCTTAGAATGACACGTGGAATAGAACCTCACATATATCAATTTCACCATGCCTCATTCAGCACAAGCAACCTTTCCATATTCCTTTACAGTCAACAAATTATTGAAGATGATGATGTTGATTACAAATAGATATTTGATAACCATCTTGATAAAATATAGACATGAACAACCATAGGACATAAAAGGTACAACCCAAGACAAAATTCAAATCTTATGAGAAGGAGATTAGATTAATGCATAAAGGAGATTTTGCCTCGATCAATTCCCCAAGGGAGATGGCATGAATAGTTGCAGTAACCAGAAGAGTTCCACTCAGATCAAAGGAAAATATAGAAATATGACTTTTGTGAGCAATGACTCCTTCAATTACCATTCTTCCAAGGCGCTAAACTTCTCAGACTCGAGCAACTCGACCAACATTTACTTTCCCGGCTTTACTGGAATTTTTGTTCTCTATTCTATGGATGCCTCGAGGATATCAGATCCCACCAACGCCTCCAAATTGGACGAAATTGCACAATGCACGGATATAAGATGGGGGTAGGCTGCTATGGATCGATATTTGTTGGTAGATCTTTTGGATGAATTTCCAAATGAGTGTTGTATTTCCATATCTCTCTTCCAACACAGACCGCAACCTTTTTACGATTTCAAATTTCAGTTTGGACAACCACCGATCCACTGAGGGACAAAGGCGTTCACAGATCTGTGAGGAGGGAGCATTCACTGACTTGATATCTCATGGCTCTTGTGTTAACATGAAAATCTCAAAACCCCAATGGCATTTATCATGATAGCATGTCTTTGTCATCAGAAATGCCATGCAAATAAAACAAGGCAGATGATAAGGCCGTCATTTTTTTTTTACCAAATCCACGAACTTCTTGATATATGCATGTTATTTTAGAATGAACAATGATGACCATTGCATTATGTGCCAGTGAGGATTCTCTTTCTATCTCGATTTATGTCTACTAACAAGATTATTCATTCTTTCAATATCCAAATGCTTGTACTTTTCTAGATATAGATCTAGGCTAACTTAAGGATAATAACTCAGATTACAAGATCCTAATACAGATCTCATGAAAACATATGCAACAATGCTTATAATTTTCAAGTTACCAAATATTTTCATGATAAATTACCATTTGTCATCATGTCCAAACCTATGTAGATCTGCAATTTGGTTGGTGTACACCACTTCACTTCTCCCATGGATCATTACCATGGAGTAATTCACCATTACTTCATCATTGGCTTGGATCACTATCAAAGAAAATAACTCTCATCTCTCACCTTCTATGGATTAATACCATAAGAAACTATCAATCCTTTTAAGACTCAAGGAACTCTAATATTATCACCATTTCTTCACCATGGCTCTGATACCAATTGATAAAATATGCATAATAACAACAAGATGATGGAAAATGATCACTAGCCAACGTTTTTTGTATTCACACCAATGTTACATATCTATAGTACAATGGGTGATGCCACATCATAGAGAGATTTGCTCTAGATCCTAAAATCATGCATGATGGCAAGGCTAGGCAATCTTAACTAACTCATTAATCATCATCTGAGGATATATTACTAATATCTTAAATGAATAATAAAAATATAGGTGACAATTAGACTTAATGATTGGCTAGGGTAATCCATAGGCTAACAGAGAGTATGTCAATCATGAGATACATAATCTTTGTCATGAGGTAGGGATTCAGTTGCAACACACAATTCCCTCTACTCTACAACAAAACAAAGTTGTTGAGTGGAAAAATAGATCTTTAAAAGAGATGGCATCTTACATGCTACATGAAAAGTCACTTCCACAAATATTATGGGATGAAGCACTTAATTGTGAAAACTACATCCAAAACAAGTCTCCCCATATATCTATCAAGGATAAGACCCCATACGAGGCTTGGAGCGGCATAAAACTAGAAGTGACCCACTTCGGTATTTTCAGTTCACCTACATGGGCCAGGATTCCCTCTGAGAAGAGGAAGGCAATTGATCCACAGAGGACAGAGTGTATCTTTGTTGGAGACCCCAACAATGTGAATGGATACAGGCTCATTGATCTTTCCTCATACTGACTCATCATTGAGCGGAGTGTCCAATTCGAGGAAAGTGTCTCGCATGTACCTCAACAACCGCATGCAAACACTTTTGTTCTTCCACCTATCAGAGATGATGAGCATGCACATGCTGACTCTTCTTCAGATGAGAGTTCTAATTAATATGATTTGGATGATCAAGATACATAGTTAGTGTAGTCAGATGCAGATTTAGTGCATGCAGATGCAGATGTAGAGCCAAAGCCGAGACCCAAGTGGGCCAAGACTACCCTTCAGGATGTAGGGTATATTGTTGGGGATCTGATTGATACTAGGAGGAATCGATATGATTTTGAGGAGCCTCCTCTTGCACTGATTTCCACTGAACCGATGCCACCCAAGAATATTTTCTTGGTCCAGTCTTTAGATCCACAGTCCTATGGAGAGGCTGCTGGAAATCCCATTTGGGAATCCACCATGCAGGAGGAGTACAACTCCCTCCTCGAGAACCAGACTTAGGATATGGTTCCCCTTCCTTCAGGAAGGAAAATTTTCAGGCGCAAATGGGTCTATAGGACCAAGAGCACAACAGATGGACATGTTAGGACATACAAAGTTAGACTAATTTCCAAAGGATTTCAGCAGGTGCATGGCATTGACTATGATGATACCTTCGCTCCAGTAGCGAAGATGGATTCCATATGTTTGACACTTTCCATTGTGGCAACCAAGGGATTGGAAGTCCATAAGATGGAAGTGAAGAATGCATTTCTTCACGATGATATATCTGAGGAGATCTATATAAAGTAGCCCTGGGGATTTATGTAGGATTCATCTTTGGTCTATCGCCTAAAGAAGTCTCTTTATGGCCTCAAGAAGGATCCGAGGGCATGGTATTCCAAGATGGACTCATACTTGTTGTCATAGAACTTTGTATGTTGTAAGTCAGACCTAAATGTTTACATGCTCAGGATGACTAATTCACTTCTACTCCTAGTTCTGTATGTTGATGATTTTTTGATTGTCGGTTGCTTGAATTCAATGATTGCTGCTTTCAAGAGGATTCGCCATGATAGGTTCTTGATGATGACCATGGATCTGCTACATTTCTTCCTTGGAATCGAGATCAGTCAGGATGCATCAGGCATCAAACTATCTCAAGCCAAGTTTTCCCAAGATCTCCTTAAGAGATTTCACATGACAGACTGCAAGTCTTCCATGACTCCTTTCCTATCAGGATTTAGACTTGAGGATGGCAAGGAAAATCCACTAGTGGACAACACATTGTATAGATAGCTAGTGGGGATCTTTTTGTATCTCACAGAATCCATACCAAACCTCTTCTATGCAGTTGGAGCAGTCTCCAGTTTCATGCAGGAGCCGCATGAGCTACATTGGAAGGATGCAAAGTGTATCCATCGATACGTACATGGCACCATCACATTTGGGATTCACTATGGAGTAGAATCTACATTGCATCTCACCGGGTTCACTTATTCTGACTGGGCTAGTGATAGCATTGATCATAAGTCTACATATGGTTACTCACTTAGTCTTGGTTCCGGGCCTATCTGTTGGTCGAGAAAGAAGGAGGCTACTATTTCTCTATCTTCATCTGAGGAAGAGTATAAAGGGGTAGTTAACATAACCATTTAGGCTGTGGCTATAAAATCTTCTCACTGAGTTGGGAATTCAGTTTCATCAGCCAATCGTCATCTGGTGTGACAACCAGAGCACTCTGAAGTTCTGCAAAGATCCAGTTCAAAGGCAATGGATGAAGAACATAGAGATCCACATGCACTACATCTAGGACTTAGTACACAAGGGGATCATCGACCTGCAATTATGTCCTTCAATAGAACAGACTGCATACATCTTCACCAAGACCTTCACTGAGCAAAATTTTCATTCTTTACACAGTTGTCTTAGAGTGAAGGACACAATTTCCTAGTAGCTATCAATTCTTATTTTTACATACATTGTACTTTGGGGGGGGGGGTTCCCATGAGTTTTTCCCTCTTTCCTCATTTATTTCAGTGTATCTTTTGTATTTTGTATTTGGGTAGCTAACATGGCCTCATTGCCTGGACCCATTCTTTATTTTCATCATAGTGATGTTCACGAGGGGTGTTGGAGATACTTCACACACACCTAGGATTTATTTTTCCTAAGGTTTTTCTTATGTTTATTCGTCATTATTCAGTCTCCTATAGTTTAGGGAGAATATTCCTCTAGGATAATATTCTCTTCAGTTCACACTTCATTTTGATCAGTTTAGTGGAGTCTAGATGCCACAATGGGATTATCACAATGCAACATTGGAATCATCACCAACTAATGCGCATTGTCCTTGGGATCATCACCAAACTAGCGCATTACTCATGATTCCTTAATCTCCTCCTCACTTCACTTTGTTTCAGTCATTTATCTGAAGACTGAGAGACCAGTTAACGCAGACCATGTGGCATTTCACTCCCGTAACTATCTAAGAGACTAGACTAGGTGGCAGTTCACTCCCGTAACTGTCTGAGAGACTAGACTAGGTGGCAGTTTACTCCCGTAACTGTTGGTGTGTGCCTAGATCACTCTAGACCACCACTATGGTGCATTGGCTTCTCTTCCAGTGCGCATTAATTGAGTTATACATAGTATATCGTGTGTAAATTATCATTCATTCATTTGGTTAATCAAAATTCTTCTATTCTTTCTCTCCCGCTTCTGTTTTCTCATATGTTCTCTGCAAATTGTGTGTTTCATTTGCTAGCTAGATCTATTATGTGCAGGCTCAACACATTTACAAATCATTTTCACTTAAGTTATTTTTATTTATGATTACTTCATAAAAATATGAATGGATGGATTTCCTCAAACTAAAGAGGAGAAAGGAGTTTGTGAGGCATGTTCAGTAGGAAAACAACATCGTCTCAAATTTAATGATAGTATAAATAGGGTAAATTGATTAGGTACTTGACCTCATTTAGTGATGTTTGTGGGCCCATGCAAAATTTAGATGAGGAGCTAAGTATTTTGTTACATTTTATTTATGATTTTTCAAGTTTTTGGGTATATATTCTAAAATATAAATCATTGTCCTTGAACCTTTTAAGAAATTAAAACCAATGTTTGAGAATGACAATCCAAGTCATTTCATGATTCTTTTCTATCATCATGGCATTAAAAAGAAAACCTTCATTGCAAACAAACTACAACAAAATGGTGTAGCAAAAAAGAATAATCATTTGATTATGGAAATAGAGAGATGTATGATGAAAGGATGTAGTCTCAATAATTATTTTTAGTTTGAAGTAGTTTAGATAGGAGTATTTTTGTTTAATCAAAGTCCTATTAAAGTAGTTCATGGTAAGACTCGTCACAAAGCTGCTTATGTTGATATAGGGGATTCTGAGTGCACAAAAGAAGAAATGTGTGAAGGAGTGTTTGATGATGAAGAGCATTGTTATGAGAAAGAGCATGATTATGGATCATCCTCGTCTATTGATCCTACATAAGAAATGGTATGTGATGATGTTCCTAGTATGCCTTCTTCCATTCCTTTATTTGTTGAGCATAATAAGGAATTACAAGACACAATTGATAGGGCTATTGAAGACCTTGACCCCATGGAAGATGTGATTATTTCTTCAAGTAGTATGGCTGATTTGGAACCATAATACTTTCATGGCATCTATGAGCCTAGTGAGGATGTTTTTTATCTTGCAAATCCTAATGAAAGAAGATCTTAAGGGAAAGAAGAGTAGATGTATTTAGTTAAATTTGAAGACTTCAATTAGCAAGAGGATTTATCACACTTTTTTTTGATGTTGTCAACTCAATTATAACCCTATGAAGAGCTATGAAGATGCATATAGTAGTGATTTGTTCCTATAGAAGGTGAAGACAAAGAGTCAATTTTCCATCCTCATGGTCGTGATTGTAACTTTGGAGAGGAGGTGTAGGTTTTTTTGGGATTGTTATTAGCATGATACTTCTTTTTCCTTTTATATAGATGAGTTGGTTTGAGATGAATATCCCATTGGGATATTATTTGAATCCAAAGAGCAACTTTTGGTTCGACTAGAAGTTGATCTTTCTCATAGTTTGGTAATGATACCATAACTCCAATTTTTTTCCCCAATTTTATTCTCAGTGGAATCATTGCTTGGATATAAGATTCAATCATGATCTAGTTGCATTGAGGATGGTACATGGAGGTATTTTAGGAAGTAGTTTAATTTTTTTT
>JZKD02S2228098.1:24257-63306 GCA_000966675.3 Picea glauca
TTTATTGTATTTAATAATACATTTAATGTGTTAATGTATTGATTGATGTATTTAATGTATTATATTATTAGTGTATTAATACTTTGTCAATGTATAAATTACTAATGTATGAATGCCTTAATTAATTAATGTATTAATGTATTAATGTATACATTACTAATGTATTAGTGTATTAATTAATTAATGTATTTAGGTATTAATTTATTTATTCTTGTATTTATTGATATACTAATGTTTTTATTAATAAATTAATGTATTAATTAATTAATTAATTAATATATATTTGATGTATTTAATATATTAGTACTTGTGTTTTATTGATGTATATAATATAATCCAGAGGGGGGTAGGGTATGTATACCTTCGTAGACTTTACCAGTCAAATCGTTGGGCGGAGTGGGGTCCCTTGTCCCACAAACAAGGGGGGCTCATACACCAATTTGGTGTGCTTGGCTTGATCGTGACCTTAAAAATAGATTATTATTATTATTATTATTATTAGTAATGTATTTATTGATGTATTTATTAATACATTTAATTTATTTAATGTGTTAATTTATTTATTGATGTATTTAATTTTTTATTTTATTATTTTATTAATAGTTTAACAATGTATAAATTATTAATGTATTAATTAATTAATACATTATTTTATTAATGTATCAATTAATTAATACTTTACATTACACATACATAATGTAAATTAATACATTAATTTATACATTATTATTATTATTATATATTACATTATTGTAATACATTACATGAATAGACCATTAATGTATATACATTAATGTAATACATTAATACATTATTGTTATATGTTATATGGTAATAATTAATTAATACATTAATAGTCATCCCCAAGGTATGTTGACCCTAAACTAGTAACAATCACTTTATAAAAGTGGTTGATATACCAGATGGGCACCATTTTTCATTATTCCAAATTAATGACACCCATGATATATGAACCACTTTTATAAAGTAGTTGTTGCTAGTAATCTTAATCTATTTTATATTTTAATCTTAATTATCAAACTCTATTTTCTATTTTAATTTTAATTATCAAACTCTATTTTGTATTTTAATCTTAATCTATTTTGTATTTTAATCTAAGTGAGGATATGGAACAAAGAGGTTGACCATCTATGCTTCATATCCATATCGTTGACCAAATATATAATTCTTAGATTATATCGTTGACCAAATATATAATTCTTAATTCAAGTGAGGATATACAAAGAGGTTGAGCATCTATTATCCATATCGTTGACCAAAATTATATATAGAACTACTATTTAAAGAATTAAAAAAATAAACATTATCGTACATTCAATTATTGAAAATTTCATTATTTATCTCGAATTTTAATCGTCTTATCAAACATTATGGCAGTTTCCGATACTGGAAACTCCATTATTTATCTGGAATTTTAATCGTTTTATCATTTTAGATGTTATTGGACTCGGTGAATATAGAATTTTGTTTTTTAAATGTATGACTGGACTTGTCTAGTTCGCCGTAAGCTGTTCGGTGATGTGATGGTTAGATCGTTTACAGCCGTCTACATGTTTGTACACGACAGTGGAGGTCTCTCCACCGTTCATCGTCGACACCGAATCCCAATATCCAGATCTCTATAACATAAATTTCGGCATAAAGATCTATATCACTGGTTTCTTAAATCCGTCGATTCATGGAAAAAGAAAAGAAAAAACTCCATTGAAATACATTCGTCCTCTACAGCGAACCACACGGCCAGGTCCATTCCGTAAATTTCGGCACTTTCGTCGTCTACACTGCACCGAACCACACGGCTGTTATAATCCAGTCCCTGACCAGCGCCGCCAAACCGACAGCAAATCAACGTAATGATATTTCATAACATGCCCAAGGATTTCAGTCTGGACGACGCAGGCGTGAAAACCGAATTTCACGGATATGCAAAGCTCTAATTGGATGTTCGGTAAACATGGGTCACGCACATAAATGAAAACGGAAAGAAAATTAATAGATTTTTGGTTTTCTTCCTCATTATAATAATCTTTACTTGAATGTTCTAAAAAAATTATTGTTAATACAAAACTGACATTATCAATACAAACCCCAAAATCCACAACACAAGGGATTCTACTAAAATAAGAAATTTGTACCTTCCATCTTTATGGGAATTGATCCCTAAATCTACGAGCAAATGGACATTTTCATGCACATTAGAGGAGGTTAGCTTGGGTTATCAGTTGAGGACTGATCCCTCCTTCTCCACATGCTTTGGTGTGGCAATGCACCTTGTAGAAAATAAAAGTACTAAGTACTGTTCAAAGCGGAGAGCATCTATTTTCTTCTCATTTATGAAGGAGTTGAATAACAAATCATTACAAAGTGTGATAAAGATGATGTGGCAATGCACCTTGTAGAAAATAAAAGTACTGTTCAAAGCGGAGAGTATCTATTTTCTTCTCATTTATGAAGGAGTTGAATAACAAATCATTACAAAGTGTGATAAAGATGAAAAACATTTCGTAAGAAGGAAAAAATTGAATAACAAATCATTATAAAGTGAGATAAAGATTCAAAAACATTTTAAAAAAAAGAGTGAATTTCATAATTAACACTTGTTTCATTGTATGCGCCTCAAATTGTATGTAATCCTCCCATTTCCTTCAGCAAACTTATTTAAAAACTAACACTTTCTTGCTTTCTTCCATTCAAAAGTAAATATATTTAATTCATAGACAATTTAAGTAGTATTTTCTAACTTTTTTAGGAAAATATATTTATATGTAATTCAATATAATATCTTTACAAATATTTCTCTTAATTTTTTTTTTTATTTCAAACTAATGGACAAATCAAACAGTAACAAAAGAAACCAATGTGTGCCCTCAAAAAGTATGGATAACAACTTAAGCATTCATTTTTTTTTTCTCATCAAAGAAATTTGAGAAATTTAATTGTTATTACTAATATTCCATCATAGAAAATCTAAAGCTGAAAAATCAAATTAAAAAACATATTTACTTTTGCAAAACTACTAAATCTGCATTCACTTTTGCAAAATTATTAGAACTTCGTATCTTTCTTAAAGCAATTTCTAACCAATATAGATCCATTTTAAATCCTGATCTATCAAGCACCTAGATGGATCCAATATCTTAAAGTGTAATTTTTTATCTCATCATCTTAGGCCTCAACATCTCCCATCATTTGAGGCTTCAGCATCTCCCCCATACTAGATTGTAGAGCACCTCACTACTCCACAAATGACAATAACTAAAAACTATGTAATTTGTTACAGCTTATCTGTTTTTAGTTTACCTTGTTTACATTTTATGTATGTAATTTTGTCTCACATTTTAATATTTTTCCATTCTAAATCAAGCTTGATTTCTTGTCTCTACCATTTTCCTTTTATTTTATTAGCTTCATTAATTCAAATACATTAATAAGTTCTCAAATTCTATATTTCACATTCATCTTCATTAAAATTTTAAAACAACTTTTTCACAAACATTCTTTTCTTAATTATATATTATGAACATCCATTAGAAATGAAACAAAATCAACAATTAACTTTGTTCCGTACCCGTTTAATGCCCCAACCTATACTCAAAATAAGCTCCGACCATTTTCATATCTCCACTTTAAAAAAAAATTGAATCAAAACAAGCTTAAGGCATTTTCACATCTCCTCTTTCAAAAGTCGAACTTTTTGCACCTTCAAAATCAATTGTTAATTTGACTAGAAATAATTATTGTCCATAAATATTATAATCTATTCGTGTTTGACGATAATGAAATTATACAAATTGCATATCGCAGAACTTCTGTTCCAAGATCAAGGCAAGACAAGAAACTGCATCAGGCAAAACGAGAAACTGTAAATAAATTCACATACGTCATGTTGAATTGAACAACTGCATGCTACAATTTCAGCGATGCTAACAATATATTCTTGGGATTTGTTATTTGAACCCACTGAAAAATAAAAAAAATCATTTTCTACTAAGTATTATTCCATGGATTGTTCCACAAATTGTTAGTTTTTTTTGGCCAGTGTGTCAGCTCTTCGTTGGTCTTTTTTAGTTTATCAATTTTTCCTACTAAATATCCAATAGGTAGACCGTTTAGCTAACCCAATTAATTTGTTATAATTCAATGAATCATAATTCTTAAGTGGACAGTGTGATTGTGAGCATCAAGTTTTTTAAATATTTTTTAAATATAATTATAGATTTTTGTAAATTTTTTTTTAAAAGTGGTAAAACATTTTTCATGATAATAAAGATAATTATCAATTATTGTAAATTGACTCATCACTATTACTTAAAAAACATATGTAAAATGACATGTTTGTGGTGTGTAAAAAATAAAAAAAATAAACTTTCTTATCAAATTACTATGAGTATTGGACTCCTGACTTATTAACCATGTCATGTGAAATGAATGTTTGTAGCGTGTAAAGAAATAAAGAGATAAACTTTCTTATCAAATATGTAGAAATTTTGGATTGTTAACTTACATAAAAACTCTTACCCAATTCAAAATAATTTTAAGTTTTATTCCAAATTCAAAAAAGTCTCAATAATATTTTAATTTAAAATTTTCAACTTCATGGTTATTTCTATTTAGAAATAACTAAGTTTAAATTTTCTAAATGATTCGAACCTCTCAATTTTCTGAAAGCTTCGAACCTCTGTCATCATTTAAAAAAAATGGAAACTACGAAAAGGACAACAAATGGTTATACAATAAATAATAATAAAGATTAAGATAGTTTGATTACCAAATTTTATTTATTAGGACCGAGCATTAAACATATTTCATTTATAAAGGGAAATAAAATTTAATATTTCAAATTTTTAATATCTTTAAAATAAGGAAAATATAATTATATAAGTATTTTATGAGAAAATTGGAATATTTTATATTTAAAAAAAAAATAGATTTTTTGTATTTTAATTTTATTATGTGTATAATTTAATATTATTTTAATTTTATTTTAATTTTAGATCTAACAATAAGTAGTTATGCTTAAATTAAATCAAATGGGTGTAACTCAAATGGTAGGGTGGGGAAGTTGTTATCCTCCCTACTATAATCTCACTTTTGTGACATGTTGTTTTTAGTGAGCCAATTTATATTGTAATGACTTAATGCCCACGGAAAATTCAATTATGCTTATAAAAAGTAGTTATTCTTATTTAATGTCTATTTATGTGTTGATTATTTTTTAAATAACTATGTAAGATAGGTAATCATGCGTTATTAATCTTAAGGTCATCATTTCTATTCATATTATTGTGTTCCTTTCCAATTTTTACAACTTCACTTAAGCATCATTTCAATAGGTTGTGGTCTATTTTTGTAATACTCTATGTGTCCTCCAAGAAAATGTGGTGCTTTGTTTAGTGATAATGCTCAACAATGATTAATAAGAAAGTATGATCATGGAAAATATCTACACTATGCTCTTTTATCCTTACTTGAATTGAACATTCAGTTTAGCTAATGTAGAGCTTGTCACAAGAGCATGGAATTTTATAAATGACTAAGTTGTGTTGCTTAGGATCAACCAAATCTTTAACTAATCTAAGAAGATTATGAATGGAATTAAGAGGGAAAAATGTTTCATTCGTGTGTTTTCTCTTTAAGATCTTAGTGATCTTATCAATAGTTACTTGAATGTAAGGAACAACCTCTTAATCTCTATGTATGTGATTCCTAGATCTTTTACATGCCATTTGAAAGGCCTTATTAATCTATGAATATTTGTAGTCATTCTCTTTAAATACCTTTCTAAGGTGCTCTTTCTCCCACTTCAAATGTTCATTATTAGATATTTTAGAGTTTGAGATACAAAAGAATTAAGAATCCTAAATTTTTGCAATGGGTGATGATGGGCATCAACATGTAAATAATTCTCTATCTTAGTATTATTCCTATATACCTAATGCACTAGGGAATCATCATGCTTCCTTGTCATAAGAACATCTAGCATCTATTATCCGTAGCATTGAGAATGCCTTGTTTTCTTTTCCTATATGGGTCAAGTTCTCTAGACTTCCTATATGTGGTTTGGTTGTTCTTGAAGTGCATTATAGTGGGTTTATTTGACGCAGTCCATATGATTTTTTTAACCCTAAACAATTGAAAAGGTTTATCATACGTGTTAATCTCCGAACATGAAGGAATATGACCTCATATAAGTAGGGGATCAAATGGTGAAACATGTAAGACACGTTAACTTTCCAAACATGTTATGTACTAAATAGTTGAATGAGCATACAAAGGACCATATTCAATAACGGCATGTCTAAGTCAAGTGAAAGAGTGAATGAACAAGAAGACTCTTTATGGGGGAAACTTCCTATTACAAGATGTCAAATGCAAAAAATAAGATGATCATTCAAATGAGTTTCCTTGACTTATATATAAGAGAGAAATAGGGCTAGAAAGAAATTTAGTAATAAGACGTCATAACAATACTTAATGCAACAATAATGAATTGGGGTTATGGTTAATTCTTACCATACCCCTCTACTTCAAATAATCATTTCCCTCAATGTGGATCAGTTGTGGATGATTTTGTATGGAGAACTCATCTTCCCAAGTCACAAATTCTTTTGGTAAGATGTTCATTCACTTAATGAGGTATTTGGTAAATGCTAGTGCCTATAGTTGCTTGATCTTTGTCATAATGATTGCTTCAAGTTCTAGTATGGTTTTTCCCTCTTCATCAAGATCTAGGAAAACAATATGAACTGGGATCTTGTCACTAATTACCTTCTTTAAACAAGAAACTTGGAAGACTAGATGTACACTTGAAGGAGGCAACTCCAATATATAATCCATACGACAAATCTTTTGGAATAACTTATAAGGGCCATAATACATGGGTGGTAATTATTGTCCTCTTTTTTATTTTATGATGAACCTCAAATTGTATTGTTATAGCCTTAGAAATACCCAAATCCCCACTTCAAAGTTCCTTTGAATGTAATGTTGACTTGCTTGTTGTTTCATCATATTTTGTGTTATAGCCAAGCTGTCCTTCAATAGTTTGAGAACCTCTTGTTGGTGTTGGATGTGATCCTACATTACTTGAACCTTAGGTTTCCCTCTCAAGTGTGACGTGATGGATGGATCACAATAACCAAAGAGTTCCATAAATTGGGTCATTTTGGATGAAGTATGGATAGAAATGTTGTACAACCATTATACCAAAGGTAACCAGTTGATCCATTTTGATTTTTTATCAAATAGAAAGCTTTAGAGATAACCTTCTAAACATTTATTCACAATCTTAGTTTTCGAATCTGAATGGGGATGGAAGGAAGAGTTGGGAGCCAATTGAGTACCCAAACAAGAAAAAAAAATGAATAAAAAATTACTAGTGAAAATGGGATCTTTTGGAATTCCATGTAGCTTCTAAATTGTTTTCATGACTTTTGTAGCTACCATAATTGATTTAAAATGGTGATAAAGTGAGAAAAAATGGAAATAATTTGTCACTTGATACACTAGTACCATGATGGCATTCTTCCGTTTAGACTTTAGTAGACATGTGATAAATCTATTGATATTTCTTCCCAATGTTGAATTGGTATATATGGCTAAGAGTTGTAGAAAACTTGGGGTCTTGATTGTCTTTCCTTTGTTCTATTGGCAAACCAAACACTCCACCGCGAACTTTTGAACACTAATGTTGAGACCTTCCCAAAAAAATCCTTCTTGGTCCTATGATAAGTTTTTATAAATATTGAATGTCCACCTATAGGAGAAGTGTGGAGTTCATATAAGTGATCCTTATACTAGAGTGAATCATTCTTCCACACAAATATATCTAATGTACTAGGGTCACTTTGTAATTGTTGAATGAGTTCCAAGTAGTTTTGTCTTGTTTCCATTCTATTCTTGCTTCTCTCACCTAATCAACTATAGAATAGAAGCAACACAAAGTCAGATTTCATTATCCTCTTATTTGCTTAAAAATGCATTCGAAACCACATTCTCTTTCGTTGTTTGTATATAATTTCAAATTCATAAACTAGCATCTTTATGACCCATTTTTGTTGCTATTTATGAAGATATTTGTTGTTCTAAGAAGCATTTCATACTAGATCATGATATTTTTTTACCTTGAAGTGTATTCCTATTAGGTAAAGACACCATTTATTAATTACATGTAGTGTGGCCAAAATTTCCTTCTCATAAATTTGTTTGAGTAAGTTCTCTCCTTTAAGTTGGTATCTTTCAAATGCAAATGACCTTCTTTCTTGCATTAAAATTGCTCTAATGCCATGCCTCAAGGAATCACACTCCACTATAAATGTATTTTTGACGTTAGCGTGGGTAATATAGGAGTGCTTCTCATGCCCATCTTAAGTTTCTCAAAGGCTTGCTTCTTAAGTAGAAAAAAAAAACCATCATTTTTTCGAAATATTGTTATAGTTGATATTCAACCATAGTTCTTAAGAAAGTTGTGGTAATAGATTTTCTATCCTAATAATCCCATAAGATTATTTAGTGTTTTGGGAATTGGTCATTCCATCATAGCTCTAATTTTGTTAAGATCCACCTTGACACCTTGTTGGGATCCTCCCCAGGGATGTCACGGGTGGGGGAGCTCATAATAGAGTAATAATAGTGGATTTCATTCGCTATAAGGTGGAATAGGTCCACTATATTATTAAATAAGGCCCATTATGGTAGTTCGTATTGAATAAATTTAATGTGGTCTCATTAAAGAAGGTCCACTAGGTATTTATGAGGTTGTTATGATTAGGGTTTTCTTTATTAATTATAAATAAGGATGGAGTCCTCCTTATGACACCCCTAGGGAGTATCGCATCAATGAAATGAATAGGAAACTTATCTTTAATGGTGATTTTGTCAGTTTCTCTACAATTTGGACACAAACACCTTGGAGAATCCCTTTTGTAAACACTACAACAAAATTGTGACAACAACTTCCCTTTTTCCTTCCTGATTCTTTTAGTGATTTTTTTTGTAGTTTTGGTGAAAATACGATGCTATTTCACAGGTCGGTGATAAAATCAACATTGATTACATTGAATATAGTTCTAAAATTAGTGTTAGGTTTAGCACTGAATTTAGCACCAGGTTTCCTAAGTAACGAAATAAAAGCATGAATAATATTTTAATACTAAATTTTAAAAAGGTCAAGGGATAAAAATAAGTCACCTATCTCAAACCTCATGAGTGTGAGGATAGTTATTTTATTTTAATTAAAATCTCTTATTTTCCCTTGTGAAAACCCATCAAACCTCACTCACTCATTCTTTTTTCATTTCCTCTCTTTCTCTCTTCTCTTCTCCTCCCTTTTCCTTTCACCCTCAGTATTTCCTCTCTTATGGCTTCATCCTCATGAAACTAGAGTTTCATGGAGGAACCTATATAAGGAAGGTAAAGGATTCTCATATCCCTTCTCTTCCTTCATTACTCTTTTACTTTGTTTTTCCTTTATTGATTTTCTAATGTTTATTGTTGTTTTATTGCTGCAAGTTTAAGGTTTCATGCATGGAGGCTAAGGTTTTATGAAGGAACCTCCATGATGAATGTAATGATTTCTCCATTCAATTCTTCTCCTTCCTTCCTCTTTTGTTTTTTATTTTCCAAATGGTGAATCCATAAATATGGGTAACTCTTTTTAGGGAAATGTGGTGATGCCATCATAAAATGTGAGTTGACAATTTATAAGAGCAGCTGAAACATTCTCATTGAATCACATCATGTTATGTTTGAATTGTGTGTTGACCATTTATAAGAGTATATGGAACATTCTAATTGAATCACATCATGCTTTCAAGTTGTGGCTATTGTTACTTCATAAATATAGGAAGTCAATTTCGGTAATATGAGTGAGAATGATATTCTATTAGCGTAGATCCATATTAACTCTAGATATATCATGAGCCGAGAGGGATCAAATCCCTCGAGGTGCAAGCTTGAGGAGAGGTTTTCACCTCTAGGGATTTGATCCCTTTCGATGCATGACATATCCAAAGTTAATATGGGTCTACTCTAGTTCCAGTCATGGGCAATTGTGTGATACATTTATATTATAATATGTATATGTATATGTTTTGGATGGATTTGATCCTTTGAAATTTACTAATTATCATTTTTAATTTATTCTTTTACCCACTTGTGATAGCCTTCTCATCTTATATGGATCAGAAAAAAGGAATTTGATTTGGAAGACTATTCATATATTATAAATATCTGCAATACTCTCTCTTTCTTGTTTTCCAATATTAATAGTTTCTTTCTCCAACCTTACATATTCCCTCGTAATTTTGTTTACATTTTATTCCATAATTTTGATTTTAATGCATTGTATATGTCAATGCACACTATATATCTTAACATTCTATATATCTTAATATTACAATTTTTTTAATGTGCAAATACTAAGCAGTGCCAATGAGACAAATAAATAAATAACTTTATCCATGATAGAAAAAGTGGTGCATATTATAACTTATGGATCCTTGCAATGCCTAAATAAATAAACCATGTTATATCAGTCAAAAATTGAGAACTAAACAACATCTTATTGCATATGCTAAAATTGTACTGAGCAGAAAAATAGAAAACATGCAATGAATCCACACTCCTTGTCACACTGTGTTTCCTATTAACAGTAGAGAGATCCTTGTAGGATATATTACATGTATGTTTTCCTATTGGTCAACATTGAAGTGTTCGCCTCATTCATCCATGGGATGTGGAATCATTCAATTAAACAAGAAGAATGACAAATTTACACCATATGACATATAAACATAGATGTAATATATCCTACTAACGTGCATTTGCATCGAAAACTAGATTGTCTCATCTATACTAATCATGAGAAATACAATTGTTATGCTATATCTGGTTTACAGTCCTATCTAACCATCAACAATAGAGAAATCCTGGTATAAATATGCCAATGTTTGACTGGAATTTAAACATTGAGAAAGGGGATCATTATTTTCATTAACTTTGTATCACAATTTAAATTTGCACTGGTTTTGTTTGTCACTTGTTCAATGAAAAAATAAAAAGGATTAATATTCGAAAAAACAAAAATGATAATGTGTAAGGGAATGCTAATATTCGAGAAAATTAAAAAGGATTAATATAGATTTTGGTTAATCTTGGATACCACTTACATGAATACATCCCATGTATTTATTTTTTTGTGTTTGGATGTGAGGTTACTTTGCAAAACAAAATAAAAAATACCATACAATCATCTCAACCACACTCTGCATGTATATTTCTTTGTTTTTATTTGTGTATTCATTTGAGCTACGTTGTAAAACAAAAATTAGTGTATATATTTGAAAAACCATGCAAAATTGGATTGTATCAATGATCCAGACTATTTTTGGCACGAAATGCAAGTGAAGATATAATAAAGAAATCCATAGAGATATCGTAGATATTCAATAAGATAACATAAATGTATCAGAGATGCAACCATAAACACAGATATACAGTAATACACGATTTCTATTAATGAAATAAATGTATAGAGACTGTAAAAATATAGAGTGAAAGACTCACTAGAATGGTGGCAGCTTATCTCTGAGAAGAGATGTGACGGTTACTCGCATTGGCAAGAAGATGGTTACAATGAGGCTCTGAAGGCATTTTTACAATAAACAGGAATGCCAAAAACCCTAGACATCTGAAAACCTAACCCTAGGAGATGAAGCGCCAAAATTCATGTGGGCCCCATTTGGGTAAGTAAGTACATCAAATTCCCGAGGTGGTAACTTTTGCATACGATCTCTGTTTTAGGCGTGCGATATCTTGTTGGAAAGGTATTGTCGAGGAGATTCATTTTGGGGGCTCAATTAGGCCTTCGACTATCATTGAGAAACTTGATCTCGAAAAACCTTCATTTGGGCCCTCAAAATGGGCCCGAAGGTTAAAAACTGCAAAAAATAATAAATTGCCAAAATTGCCAGAAAATTGTTTTGATCTAGTCGGAAAAGGTGGGGGGCCACCGATATCCACCTGGATCAATCCTCCCTCCTTAGGAAGCAATGGTCTCCATTGCGTTGAGTTCCCGAGGGAGAGGGAACAGCGTTTGCTGAATCTGCATATTGGTGAGTTGTTTGCCTTGTTGGAGACGTCGCACTGCTCAGTTTGTGGAAGTCTGTCATGAACTTGTTGAGGATGAGGCGGTTAAACAAGTCAGGATACATGAGAGGACGGTGCGCAAAAGGAATCTTTGCACTTTGCTACAACCTTGTCGACCTGCTTTTGTTGGATAGAAGGTGCTTGGGGCGAAGCTGTAGTGGTTGCAGTGTCCTTCTGTTCCCCTTTCGAACAGATTGTGAAGAAGTTGAATTTTGTAGTATGAGATACTACCTTTCAACACTTTTTGGGTGGAACAGTAGTCGAAACTACCTCTGGTATTCTATAGAGATGACCCCCCAGAGAAACAATGACACTACGAGGACGAGACTCATAAATAACATGGCGCTTCCACATATATGGTTGGCCCAAGAGAACATCACAGACATCTAGTGGGGAAACATCACATAATGTGTCATCCTTGAAGGGTTGGATGCCATATGACAATCAACATTACTGGATGACACAGAGATCTCGTCCTTGGCGAAGCCACCCGATGTTGTATGGTTGCGGGTGTGGTTTTG
Organism: Picea glauca; assembly: GCA_000966675.3. Taxonomy (NCBI): domain Eukaryota; kingdom Viridiplantae; phylum Streptophyta; class Pinopsida; order Pinales; family Pinaceae; genus Picea; species Picea glauca. Next base: position 36,947 of record JZKD02S2228098.1, read on the forward strand.
TCGACAATCCCAACTGTTTGACGACCTCTACTGAGATGAGGTTCTTCTGGCTTCCGCTACCAACAATAAAATGCAGTGGGGTCCCCTTCACCCACATCTGTGAATGAAAACGACACTCCCTATCTTCACGATCTGTTGGTTCTTCTGGTTGAATTGTTGCAGTCATGACAATAGCAGTGGGGTCCGTGTCAATGATCTGTCCTTTACCATTATTTTCATAATCATATTCAGAATCAGGGTTTGTCTCTTTGTCTTTGATCTCGACCACCAATGACTGTTTTGAGCGACATTCATCGGTGTTGTGCCAGGGGCTTTTATGGAACTCGCACCATTTTCTAGTGTCCTTCTTTGTCTTCCCGTGACCCTTCTTTTACTGTGACTTGGACTGGTTTTCGGGAGACTGTTTGTTAGGGCCGTCTTTGTCATACTTCGGTTGTTGGGGATTTGCAAACTTGAACTCCCGTTTGTTTTGGTGCTTAAATTTCTGCTCGATTTTAACAGCATATCGATAAGCAACACTGAGTGATGAGATGTCCAGAAAATCCATTTCAGTCTAGAAGTATCTGTGTAGAGCCCCACAATATTTCATAACCAAATGTCGCTTGGAGTCTTTGATACCCATCTTGGTGCACAAGGTATGGAAGGCATTGGTGAACTTCAGAACTGCTTGGCCCCTCTCTTGCCATAGTGTAGTCCATCTCATGTACTAGTCCTCATAGTTGCCAACAGGGTAATACTGTTCCTTTACCGCATCCACAAAAAAATCCCTAGTGTGATCGACCCTGTATATTCCAGACTCCTCTGTGGGACTTTGCTCCCAGTAAGATTCCCACCAATGTTTTACATGAGGGAGAGCTTTAAGGAGTGCGAAGTTGATATTTTCTTTGTCGGAAAAATTGTGAACGGAGAAATAACCTTCTAGCAAAGTTAACCATTTTTCTAGGGCTTCTGCATCTATCTGTCCTTCAAATATAGGAATATAAAAATTAACTTGTACCTTGAAAGGCGAGGTGCCTCCAAAGTGGTCGCTTGATGAAGATGCACCTGATGGTATTGGCAGGCGTTTAAGGATGTGGGCAAAATTCTCCATCATTTTATCCCTCTGTCGCGTGAGAGCTTGCTCAAGCAATAGATTGATAGGATTGTCTGCTCCGTCGTTTTTCTTTTATTCTGACATTGAGGGTTTCTTGGGTGTGCAAGAGAGATTGTCTTCAAGAGAGACAAGCTCGAGACCCAAATTGCTATACTTGGACCTCGTTGGGGACATATACTGAAAAAATGATTAAGAGCAAACTACTTTGATACCACTGATGCAGATTATTTTCGGCATGAAATGCAAGCGGAGATATAATAAAGAAATGCAGAGAGATATCGTAGATATTAAATAAGATAACATAAATGTATCAGAGATGCAACCATAAACACGGATATACAGTAATACACGATTTCTATTAATGAAATAAATGTACAGAGACTGTAAAAATACAGAGTGAAAGACTCACTAGAATGTGGCAGCTTATCTCTGAGAAGAGATGTGACGGCTACTCGCATTGGCAAGAAGATGGTTACAATGAGGCTCTGAAGGATTTTTTACAATAAACAGGAATGTCAGAAACCCTAGACATCTGAAAACCTAACCCTAGGAGATGAAGCACCAAAAGTCATGTGGGCCTCGTTTGGGTGAGTGAGTACATCAACTTCTCGGGGTCATAACTTTTGCATACGATCTCCGTTTTAGGCGTGTGATAGCTCGTTGGAAAGATATCGTCGAGGAGAATCATTTTGAGGCTTAAATAATGCCTTTGGATATCGTTTAGGATCTCAATATCGAGAAACCTTCATTTGGGCCCTCAAAATGGCCCCAGAGGTTAAAAACTGCGAAAAATAGTAAATTGTCAAAATTGTCAGAAAACTATTTTGAGCCAGTCAGAAAAGGTGGGTGACCACCGATATCCACCTGGATCAATCCTCCCCCCTTAGGAAGCAATGGTCTCCATTGCATTAAGTTCCCGGGGGAGAGGAAAAAGCGTTTGTTGAATCTGCACCTTGGTGAGTTGTTTGTCTTGCTGGAAATGTCGCGCTGCTCAATTTGTGGAAGTCTGTCACGAACCTATTGAGGCTGAGGCTATTCAACAAGTCGAGCTACATGAGAGGTCAGTGCGCAGAAGTAATCTTTACGCTTTGTTGCAACCTTGTCGACTTGCTTCTATTGGATAAAAGGTGTTTGGGGCGAAGCTGTAGTGGTTGCAGTGTCCTATTGTTCCCCTTTTGAACAGATTGTGAAGAAGCTGAATTTTGCAGTATGAGATAATACCTTGCGGCACTTTTTAGGTGAAACAGTAGTCAAAACTACCTTTGGTATTCTGTAGAGATGAACCCCCAGAGAAACAATGACACTATGGGGTTCAGACTCATAAACAACATGGCGCTTCCACATATATGGTTGGCCCAAGAGAACATCATAGACATCTAGTGGGGAAACATCACATAATACATCATCCTTGAAGGGTTGGATTCCATATGACAATCGACATTGTTGGCTGACACAGAGATCTCGTCCTTAGCGAAGCCACCCGATGTTGTATGGTTGCGGGTGTGGTGTTGTCAACAATCCCAACTATTTAACGACCTCTGCTGAGATGAGGTTCTTCTGGCTTCCACTATCAACAATAAAATGCAGTGGGGTCCTCTTCACCCACATCTGTGAATGAAAAAGGTGCTTCCCCTCTTCAGGATCTGGTTGTTCTTCTGGTTGAATTGTTGCGGTCGCGACAATAGCAGTGGGGTTTGCGTCAATGATCTGTCCTTTACCATTATTTTCAAAATCAGATTCAGAATCAGGGTTTGTCTCTTTGTCTCTGATCTCGGCCACCAATGACTGTTTTGAGCGACATTCATCGGTGTTGTGCCAGGGGATTTTGTGGAACTCACACCATTTTCCAGTGTCCTTCTTTTTCTTCCCGTGACCCTTCTTTTCTTGTTTCTTGAACTAGTTTTCAGGAGACTGTTTGTTAGGGCCGTCATTGTCATACTTCAGTTGTTGCGGATTTGCAGAACCTAACTCTCATTTGTTCTGTTGCTTAAATTTCTGCTCGATTTTAACAACATATTGATAAGCAACACTGAGTGATGAAATGTCCAGAAAATCCATTTCATTCTGGATGTATCTATGTAGAGCCCCACAGTATTTCATAACCAAATGTCGCTCGGAGTCTTTGATACTCAGCTTGGTGCACAAGGTATGGAAGGTATTGGTGAACTCTGAAACTACTTGGCCCCTCTCTTGACGTAGTGTGGTCCATTTCATGTACTGGTCCTCATAGTTGCCAACATGGTAATACTGTTCCTTTAACACATCCACAAAAAAATCCCAAGTGGAATTTACCCCGGATAGTCTAGACGCCTTGGTGGAACATTTCTCCCATTAAGTTTCCCTCCAATGTTTAACATGAGGGAGAGCTTTAAGGAGTGTGAAGGTGATCTTTTCTTTGTTGAAAAAATTGTGAAAAGAGAAATAACCTTCTAGCAAAGTTAACCATTTTTCTAGGGCTTCTGCATCTATCTATCCTTCAAATACAGGAATATCAAAATTAACTTGTACCTCGAAAGACGAGGTGCCTCCAAAGTGGCCACTTGATGAATATGCGCCTGATGCTATCGAAAGACATTTAAGGATGTGCGCAAAATTCTCCATCATTTCGTCCTTTTGTCACGTGAGAGCTTGCTCAAGCAAAAGATTGATAGGATCGCCTGCTCCGTCGTTTTTCTTTTCTTCTACCATTGAGGGTTTATTGGGTGTGCGAGAGCGATTATCTTCAAGAGAGACAAGCTCGAGACCCAACATTCTATACTCGGACCTCGTCGGGGACATGTAATAAAAAAACGATTAAGAGCACCCTGCTCTGATACCACTAATCCAGATTATTTTCGGCAAGAAATGCGAGCGGAGATATAATAAAGAAATGCACAGAGATATCGCAGATATTCAATAAGATAACATAAATGTATCAGAGATGCAACCATAAACACATATATACAGTAATACATGATTTCTATTAATGAAAGAAATGTACAAGGAATGTAAAAATACAGAGTGAAAGACTTGCTAGAATGGTGGCATCTTATCTCTGAGAAGAGATGTGACGGCTACTCGCATTCACAAGAAGATGGTTACAATGAGGCTCTGAAGGCCTTTTTAAAATAAATAGGAATGCCAAAACCCATAGACATCCAAAAACCTAACCCCAGGAGATGAAGCGCCAAAAGTCATGTGGTCGCGACAATAACAGTGGGGTCCGCGTCAATGATCTGTCCTTTACCATTATTTTCAGAATCAGATTCTGAATCAGGGTTCGTCTCTTTGTCTTTGATCTCGGCCACCAATGACTGTTTTGAGCAACATTCATCGGTGTTGTGCCAGGGGCTTTTGTGGAACTTGAACCATTTTTCGGTGTCCTTCTTTGTCTTCCCGTGACCCTTCTTTTCCTGTGTCTTGCACTGGTTTTCGGGAGACTGTTTGTTAGGGTCATTTTTGTCATACTTTGGTTGTTGCGGATTTGCAGACCCAAACTCTTGTTTATTCTGGTGCTTAAATTTCTACTAGATTTTAATAGCATATCGATAAGCAACACTGAGTGATGAGATGTCCAGAAAATCCATTTCAGTCTGGATGTATCTGTGTAGAGCCCCACGGTATTTCATAACCAAATGTCGCTCGGAGTCTTTGATACCCAGTTTGGTGCACAAGGTATGGAAGGTATTGGTGAACTCTGGAACTGCTTGGCCCCTCTCTTGTCGCAGTGTGGTCCATCTCATGTACTGGTCCTCATAGTTGCCAACAGTGTAATACTGTTCCTTTACCGCATCCACACAAAAATTCCAAGTGGGATCGACCCCGTATATTCCAGACTCCTCTATGAAACTTTTCTCCCAATAATTTTTCCACCAATGTTTGACATGAGGGAGAGCTTTAAGGAGTGCGAAGGTGATCTTTTCTTTGTTGGAAAAATTGTGAACAGAGAAATAACCTTCTAGCAGAGTTAACAATTTTTCTAGGGCTTCTACATCTATCTATCCTTCAAATACAAAAATATAAAAATTAACCTATACCTTGAAAGGTAAGGTGCCTCCAAAGTGGTCGCTTGATGAAGATGCACCTAATGCTATCGGTAGGCATTTAAGGATGTGGGAAAAATTCTTTGTCCCATGAGAGCTTGCTCAAGCAACAGAGTGATAGGATCGTTTGCTCCATCGTTTTTCTTTTCTTCCACCATTGAGGGTTTCTTGGGTGTGCGAGAGCGATTGTATTCAAGAGAGAAAAGATTGGGACCCAACTTGCTATACTCGAACCTCGTTGGGGACATGTACTGAAAAAACGATTAAGAGCAGCCTACTCTGATACCACTGATCTAGATTATTTCCATCACGAAATGCGAGCGGAGATATAATAAAGAAATGCACAGAGATATCGCAGATATTCAATAAGATAACAAAAATGTATCAGAGATGTAACCATAAACACAGATATACTGTAATACATGATTTCTATTAATGAAAGAAATGTACAGAGACTGTAAAAATACAAAGTAAAAAACTCGCTAGAATGGTGGCAGCTTATCTCTGAGAAGAGATGTGACGGCTACTCGCATTCGCAAGAAGATGGTTATAATGAGGCTTTGAAGGATTTTTTACAATAAACAAGAATGTAAAAAACCCTAGACATCCGAAAACCTAACCCTAGGAGATGAAGCGCCAAAAGTCATGTGGGCCCATTTGGGTAAGTGAGTACATCAACTTCCCGGGGTCGTAACTTTTGCATACTATATTCGTTTTAGGCGTGTGATAGCTCATTGGAAAGGTATTGTTGAGGAGATTCATTTTGGTTGCTCAATCATGCCTTAAAATATCATTGAGAACTTCGATCTTGAAAAACCTTCATTTAGGCCCTTAAAATGGCCCTAGAGGTTAAAAACTGTTAAAAGTAGTAAATTGCCAAAATTGCCAGAAAACTGTTTTGAGTCAATCAGAAAAGGTGGGTGGCCACCAATATCCACCTGGTTCAATCCTCTCTCCTTAGGAATCAATGGTATCCATTGCGTTGAGTTTCTGGGGGAGAGGGAAAAGCATTTGCTGAATCTACATCTTGGTGAGTTGCTTGCCTTGCTAGAGACATCGCGCTGCTCAGTTTATGGAAGTCTGTCACAAACCTGTTGAGGCTGAGGTTGTTCAGCAAGTCGGGCTACATGAGAGGACGGTGTGAAAAAGGAATCTTTGCGCTTTGTTGCAACCTTGTCGACCTACTTCTGTTGGATAGAAGGTGCTTGGGGCGAAGTTGTAGTGATTGCAATGTCATTCTATTCCCCTTTTGAACAGATTGTGAAGAAACTAAATTTTGCAGTGTGAGATACTACCTTGCGACACTTTTTAGGTGGAACAGTAGTCGAAACTACCTCCGGTATTCTGTAGAGATGACCCCCCAGAGAAATAATGACACTACAGGGTCGAGACTCATAAACAACGTGGCGCTTCCACATATATGGTTGGCCCAAGAGAACATCACAGACATCTAGTGGGGCAACATCACACAATACCTCATCCTTGAAGGGTTGGATGCCATATGAAAATCAACATTGCTGGTTGAAATGAATATATCTTCCTTGGCGAAGCCACCCAATGTTGTATGGCTGCGGGTGTGGTGTCGTCGACAATCCTGACTATTTGATGACCTCTGCTGAGATGAGGTTCTTCTGGCTTCTGCTTTCAACAATAAAATGCAACGAGGTCCCCTTCACCCACATCTGTGAATGAAAAAGGAGCTCCTCCTCTTCAGGATCTGTTGGTTCTTCTGGTTGAATTGTTGTGGTCTTGTCAATAACAGTGGGGTACACGTCAATGATCTGTCCTTTACCATTATTTTCAGAATCAGATTCTGAATCGAGATTCGTCTCTTTGTCATTGATCTCGGCCACCAATGACTATTTTGAGCGACGTTCTTCGGTGTTGTGCCAAGGGATTTTGTGGAACTCACACCATTTTCCAGTGTCCTTCTTTTTCTTCCCGTGACCCTTCTTTTCCTGTTTCTTGGACTGGTTTTGGGGAGACTGTTTGTTAGCACCGTCTTTGTCATACTTCGGTTGTTGCGGATTTGCAGAACCAAACTCCCACTTGTTCTGGTGCTTAAATTTCTTCTCGATTTTAACATCATATCGATAAGCAGCACTGAGTAATGAGATGTCCAGAAAATCCATTTCAGTTTGGATGTATTTGTGTAGAGCCCCACGGTATTCCATAACCAAATGTCGCTCAGAGTCTTTGATACCCATCATGGTGCGCAAGGTATGGAAGATATTGGTGAACTCCGGAACTGCTTGGCCCCTCTCTTGCTGCAGTGTGGTCCATCTCATGTACTGGTCCTCATAGTTGCCAATAGGGTAATACTGTTCCTTTACCGCATCCACAAAAAAATCCCAAGTGGAATCAACCCTGTATATTCCAAAGTCCTCTATGGAAATTTGCTCCCAGTAAATTTCCCGCCAATGTTTGACATGAAGGAGAGCTTTAAGGAGTGCGAAGGTGATCTTTTCTTTGTCGAAAAAATTGTGAACAAAGAAATAGCCTTCTAGCAGAGTTAACCATTTTTTAGGGCATTTGCATCTATTTGTCCTTCAAATACAGAAATATCAAAATTAACGTGTAACTTGAAAGGAGAGGTGCCTCCAAAGTGGCTGCTTGATGAAGATGCACCTGATGCTATCGAAAAGAATTTAAGGATGTGGAAAAAAATCTCCATCATTTCGTTCCTATATCACGTGAGAGCTTGCTCAAGCCACAAATTGATAGGATCGCCTGCTCCATCGTTTTTCTTTTCTTTCACCATTGAGGGTTTCTTGGGTGTGCGAGAGAAATTGTCTTCAAGAGAGATGAGCTCGATACCCAACTTTCTATACTCAGACCTCATCGGGGACATGTACTGAAAAACGATTAAGAGTAGCCTGCTCTGATACCACTGATCCAGATTATTTTTGGCACGAAATGCGAGAAGAGATATAATAAAGAAATGCAGAGAGATATCACAGATATTCAATAAGATAACATAAATCTATCAGAGATGCAAACATAAACACAGATATACAATAATACACAATTTCTATTAATGAAAGAAATGTACAGAGACTGTAAAAATACAGAGTGAAAGACTCGCTAGAATGGTGAAAGCTTATCTCTGAGAAGAGATGTGACGGCTACTCGCATTCCCCAGAAGATGGTTAAAATGAGGCTCTGAAGGCCTTTTTACAATAAACAAGAATTCAAAAAACCCTAGACATCCAAAAACCTAACCCTAGGAGATGAAGCACCAAAAGTCATGTGGGCCCCGTTTGGGTAAGTGAGTACATAAACTTCTCAGGGTCGTAACTTTTGCATACGATCTCTGTTTTAAGCGTGTGATAGTTTGTTAGAAAGGTATTGTCGAGGAGATTCATTTTGGGGGATCAATAAGGCCTTTAGCTATTATTGAGAACCTCAATCTTGAAAAACCTTCATTTGGGCCCTCAAAATGGCCCCGGAGGTTAAAAACTTATAAAAATAGTAAATTGCCAAAATTGTCAGAAAACTATTTTGAGCCAGTCGGAAAAGGTGGGTGGCCATCGATATCCACCTGGATCAATCCTCCCTCCTTAGGAATCAATGGTATCCATTACATTGAGTTCCTCGGGGAGAGGGAAAAGTGTTTGCTGAATCTGCATCTTGGTGAAATGTTTGCCTTGTTGGAGACGTCGCGCTACTTAGTTTGTGGAAGTCTGTCACGAACCTGTTGAGGTTGAGGCTGTTCAACAAGTCGGGCTACATGAGAGGACGGTGAGCAGAAGGAATCTTTGCGCTTTACTGCAACCTTGTCGACCTGCTTCTGTTGGATAGAAGGTGCTTGGTGCGAAGCTGTAGTGGTTGCAGTGTCCTTCTGTTCCCCTTTTGAACAGATTGTGAAGAAGCTGAATTTTGTAGTATGAGATACTACCTTGCGACACTTTTTAGATGGAACAGTAGTCGGAACTACCTCTGGTATTTTGTAGAGATGACCCCCCAGAGAAACAATGACACTGCGGGGTCGAGACTCATAAACAACATGGTGGTTCCACATATATGGTTGGCCCAAGAGAACATCACAGACATCTAGTGGGAGAACATCACATAATACCTCATTCTTGAAGGGTTGGATGCCATATGACAATCGACATTGCTGGCTGACACAGAGATATCATCCTTGGAGAAGCCACCCGATGTTGTATGGTTGTGGGTGTGGTGTTGTCAACAATCCCAACTGTTTGATGACCTCTACTGAGATGAGGTTCTTCTGGCTTCCGCTATCAACAATAAAATGCACCGGGGTCCCCTTCACCCACATCTGAGAATGAAAAAGGCGCTCCTCATCTTCAGGATCTGCTGGTTCTTCTAGTTGAATTGTTGCGATCACGACAATAACAGTGGGGTCCGCATCAATGATCTGTCCTTTACCATTATTTTCAGAATCAGATTCTGAATCAGGGTTCGTCTCTTTGTCTTTGATCTCGACCACCAATGACTATTTTGAGCGACATTCATTGGTGTTGTGCCAGGGGATTTTTTGGAACTCACACCATTTTCTAGTGTCCTTCTTTGTCTTCCAGTAACCCTTCTTTTCCTGTGTCTTGGACTGGTTTCGGGAGACTGTTTGTTAGGGTCGTCTTTGTCATACTTCGGTTGTTGCGGATTTGCAGACCCAAAATCCTGTTTGTTTTGGTGCTTAAATTTCTGCTCGATTTTAACAACATATCGATAAGCAACACTGAGTGATGAGATGTCCATAAAATCCATTTCAGTCTGGATGTATCTGTGTAGAGCCCCACAGTATTTCATAACCAAATGTCGCTTGGAGTTTTTGATACCCAGCTTGGTGCACAAGGTATGGAAGGTATTGGTGAACTTCGGAACTGCTTGGCCCCTCTCTTCCCGTAGTGTGGTCCATCTCATGTACTGGTCCTCATAGTTGCCAACAGGGTAATACTGTTTCTTTACCACATCCACACAAAAATCCCAAGTGGGATCGACCCCGTATATTCCAAAATCCTTTGTGGAACTTTGTTCCCAGTAAGTTTTCCACCAATGTTTGACATGAGGGAGAGATTTAAGGAGTGTGAAGGTGATCTTTTCTTTGTCGAAAAAATTGTGAACAGAGAAATAACCTTCTAGCAGAGTTAACCATTTTTCTAGGGCTTCTGCATCTACCTGTCCTTCAAATACAGGAATATCAAAATTAACTTGTACCTTGAAAGTCAAGGTGCCTCCAAAGTGGCCACTTGATGAAGACGCATTTGATTCTATTGGTAGACGTTTAAGGATGTGAGAAAAATTCTCCATCATTTCGTCCCTCTGTTGCGTGAGATCTTGCTTAAGCAACAGATTGATAGGATCGTATGTTCCATCGTTTTTATTTTCTTCCGCCATTAAGGGTTTCTTGGGTGTGAGAGAGTGATTGTCTTCAAGAGAGATAAGCTCGAGACCCAACTTGCTATACTCGGACCTCGTCGGGGACATGTACTGAAAAAACGATTAAGAGCAACCTATTCGGATACAACTGATCCAGATTATTTTCGGCACGAAATGCGAACAAAGATATAATAAAGAAATGCACAGAGATATCGCAGATATTCAATACGATAACATAAATGTATCAGAGATGCAACCATAAACACATATATACAGTAATACATGATTTCTATTAATGAAAGAAATGTATAGAGACTGTAAAAATACAAAGTGAAAGACTCGCTAGAATGGTGGCAGCTTATCTCTGAGAAGAGATGTGACGGCTACTCGCATTCACAAGAAGATGGTTACAATGAGGCTCTGAAGGATTTTTTACAATAAACAAAAATGTCCAAAACCCTAGACATACACAAAACTAACCCTAGGAGATGAAGCACCAAAAGTCATGTGGGCCCCATTTGGGTAAGTGAGTACATCAACTTCTCGGGGTCGTAAATTTTGCATACGATCTCCGTTTTAAGCGTGTGATAGCTCGTTGGAAATGTATTGTCGAGGATATTCATTTTGGGTGCTCAATCATGTATTCAACTATAATTTACAACCTCGATCTCGAAAAACCTTCATTTGGGCCCTCAAAATAGCCCCGGAGGTTAAAAACTGTTAAAAATAGTAAATTGCCAAAATTGCGAGAAAACTATTTTGAGTTTGTCGAAAAAGGTGGGTGGTCACCGATATCCACCTAGATCAATCCTCCCTCCTTAGGAAGCAATGGTCTCCAATGTGTTGAGTTTTCGGGGGAGAGGGAAAAGCGTTTGTTGAATCTGCATCTTGGTGAGTTGCTTGCCTTGCTGGAGACGTCGCACTGCTCATTTTGTGGAAGTTTGTCACTAACCTGTTGAGGCTGAGGATATTCAACAAGTCAGGATACATGAGAGGACGATGCGCAGAAGGAATCTTTCCGCTTTGCTACAACCTTGTCGACCTGCTTCTGTTGGATAGAAGGTGCTTGGGGCGAAGCTGTAGTGGTTGCAGTGTCCTTTTATTCCCCTTTTGAACAGATTGTGAAGAAGGTGAATTTTTCAATATGAGATACTACCTTGCGGCACTTTTTAGGTGGAACAGTAGTCAGAACTACCTTTGTTATTCTATAGAGATGACCCCCCAGAGAACTAATGACAATGCGGAGTCGAGACTCATAAACAATGTGGCGCTTCCACATATATAGTTGGCCCAAGAGAACATCATAGACATCTAGTGGAGAAACATCACATAATACCTCATCCTTGAAGGGTTGGATGCCATATGACAATCGACATTGCTGGCTAACATAGAGATCTCATCCTTGTTGTATGGTTGCAGGTGTGGTGTTGGCGACAATCCCAACTGTTTGACGACCTCTGCTGAAATGAGGTTCTTCTGGCTTCTGCTATCAACAATAAAATGCAGCAGAGTCCCGTTCACCCACATCTTTGAATGAAAAGGATGCTCCCCCTCTTCAGGATCTGTTGGTTCTTCTGGTTGAATTGTTGCGGTCATGACAATAGCAGTGGGGTCCACATCAATGATCTGTCCTTTACCATTATTTTCAGAATCAGATTCTCAATCAGGGTTCGTCTCTTTATCTTTGATCTCGGCCACCAATGACTGTTTTGAGCGACATTCATCGGTGTTGTGCCAGGGGATTTTGTGGAACTCGCACCATTTTTCGGTGTCCTTCTTTTTCTTCCCGCGACCCTTCTTTTCCTGTTTCTTGGACTAGTTTTGGGGAGACTGTTTGTTAGCGTTGTCTTTTTCATACTTCGGTTGTTGCGGATTTTCATAACCAAAATCCTGCTTGTTATGGTGCTTAAATTTCTGCTCGATTTTAATAGCATATCGATAAGCAGCATTGAGTGATGAGATGTCCAGAAAATCCATTTCAGTCTAGATGTATCTGTGTAGAGCCCCATGATATTCCATAACCAAATATCGCTTAGAGTCTTTGATACCCATCATGGTGCGTAAGGTATGGAAGATATTGGTGAACTCCAGCACTGCTTGGCCCCTCTCTTGCCACAGTGTGGTCCATCTCATGTATTGGTCCTCATAGTTTCCAACAGGGTAATACTATTCCTTTACCACATCCACAAAAAATCCCAAGTGGGATGGACCCTGTATATTCCAGACTCCTCTGTGGAACTTTGTTCCCAGTAATTTTCCCACCAATGTTTAACACGAGGGAGATATTTAAGGGGTTGGAAGGTGATCTTTTCTTTGTCAGAAAAATTGTGTACAGAGAAATAACCTTCTAGCAGAGTTAACCATTTTTCTAGGGCTTCTGCATCTATCTGTCCTTCAAATGCACAAATATCAAAATTAACTTGTACCTTGAAAGATGAGGTGCCTCCAAAGTGTCCACTTGATGAAGATTTGTCTGATGCTATTGGCAGACGTTTAAGGATGTGGGCAAAATTCTCCATCATTTCTTCCCTCTGTCACTCGAGAGATTGCTTAAGCAACAGATTGATAGGATCGTCTGCTCCGTCGTTTTTCTTTTCTTCCATCATTGAGGGTTTCTTGGGTGTGCGAGAGCGATTGTCTTAAAGAGAGACAATATAGAGACCCAAATTTCTATACTCGGACCTTGTCGAGGACATGTACTGAAAAATGATTAAGAGCAACCTACTCTGATACCATTGACCTAGATTATTTTTAGCACGAAATGCGAGTGGAGATATAATAAAGAAATGCACAAAGATATCACATATATTCAATAAGATAACATAAATGTATCAGAGATGCAACCATAAACACATATATACAATAATACACGATTTCTATTAATGAAATAAATGTACAGAGACTGTAAAAATACAAAGTGAAAGACTCGCTAGAATGGTGGCAACTTATCTCTTAGAAGATATGTGACGACTACTCGCATTCGCAAGAATATGGTTACAATGAGGCTCTGAAGGATTTTTTACAATAAACAGGAATGCCAAAAACCCTAGACATCTGAAAACCTAACCCTAGGAGATGAAGCGCCAAAAGTCATTTGGGCCCCCTTTGGGTAAGTGAGTACATCAATTTCCCGGGGTCGTAACTTTTGCATACGATCTCTGTTTTAGGCATGTGATAGCTCATTGGAAAGGTATTTTCAAGGAGATTCATTTTGGGGGCTCAATCATGCCTTCTACTATAATTGAGAACCTCAATCTCGAAAAACCTTCATTTGGGCCCTCAAAATGGCCCTAGAGGTTAAAAACTGCTAAAAGTAGTAAATTGTCAAAATTGCCAGAAAATTGTTTTGAGCCTGTTGGAAAAGGCGGGTGGCCATCGATATCCACCTGGATCAATCCTCCCTCCTTAGGAAGAAATGGTCTCCATTGCGTTGAGTTCCTGGGGGAGAGGGAAAAGCGTTTGTCGAATCTGCATCTTGGCGAGTTGCTTGCCTTGCTGGAGATGTCGCGATGCTCATTTTGTGGAAGTTTGTCACGAACCTGTTGAGGCTGAGGCTATTCAACAAGTTGGGCTACATGAGAGGACGGTGCACAGAAGGAATCTTTGTGCTTTTCTACAACCTTGTCGACCTGCTTCTGTTGGATAGAAGGTGCTTAGCGTGAAGCTGTAGTGGTTGCAATGTCCTTCTGTTCCCCTTTTGAAAAGATTGTGAAGAAGCTAAATTTTGTAGTATGAGATACTACCTTGCAACTCTTTTTAGGTGGAATAGTAGTCAGAACTACCTCTGGTATTCTATAGAGATGACCCCCCAGAGAACCAATGACACTGCGAGGTCGAGACTCATAAACAACATGGTGCTTCCACATATATGGTTGGCCCAAGAGAACATCATAGACATCTAGTGGGGCAACATCACATAATGCCTCATCCTTGAAGGGTTGGATGCCATATGACAATCGACATTGCTAGCTGACACATAGATCTCGTCCTTGTTGTATGGTTGCAGGTGTGGTGTTGTTGACAATCCCAACTATTTGACGACCTCTATTGAGATGAGGTTCTTCTGGCTTTCGCTATCAACAATAAAATGTAGTGGGGTACCCTTCACCCACATCTGTGAATGAAAAAGATGCTCCCCCTCTTCAGGATCCGTTGGTTCTTCTGGTTGAATTGGTGCGGTCGTGACAATATCAGTGGGGTCTGTGTCAATGATCTATCCTTACCATTATTTTCAGAATCAGATTCTGAATCAGGGTTCATCTCTTTGTCTTTGATCTCGGCCACCAATGACTGTTTTGAGCGACATTCATCAGTGTTGTGCAAGGGGATTTTGTGGAACTCGCACCATTTTTCGGTGTCCTTCTTTGTCTTCCCATGACCCTTTTTTTCCTGTTTCTTAGATTGGTTTTTGGGAGATTGTTTGTTAGGGTCGTCTTTGACATACTTCGGTTGTTTCGGATTTGCAGAACCGAACTCTCATTTGTTCTGATGCTTAAATTTCTGCTCGATTTTAACAACATATCGATAAGCAACACTGAGTGATGAGATGTCCAGAAAATCCATTTCAGTCTGGATGTATCTATGTAGAGCCCCATGGTATTTCATAACCAAATGTTGCTCGGAGTTTTTGATACCCATCTTGGTGTGCAAGGTATGGAAGGTATTGGTGAAATCCGGAACTGCTTGGCACCTCTCTTTCCGCAATGTGGTCCATTTCATGTACTGGTCCTCATAGTTGCCAACAGGGTAACATTGTTCCTTTACCGCATCCACACAAAAAATCCCAAGTGGGATCAACCCCGTATATTCCAGAATCTTCAGTGAAACTTTTCTCCCAGTAAGTTTCCCACCAATGTTTGACATGAGGGAGAGCTTTAAGGAGTGCGAAGGTGATCTTTTCTTTGTCGAAAAAATTGTGAACATAGAAATAACCTTCTAGCAGGGTTAACCATTTTTCTAGGGCTTCTGCATCTATCTATCCTTCAAATACAGGAATATCAAAATTAATTTGTGCCTTGAAAGGCGAGGTGCCTCCAAAGTGACCGCTTGATGAAGATGCACCTGATGCTATCGACAGGTGTTTAAGGATGTGGGTAAAATTCTCCATCATTTCGTCCCTCTGTCCCGTGAGAGCTTGCTCAAACAATAGATTGATAGGACCGTTTGCTACGTCGTTTTTCTTTTCTTTCTCCATTGAGGGTTTCTTGGGTGTGAAAGAGAGATTGTCTTCAAGAGAGACAAGCTTGAGACCCAACTTTCTATACTCGGACCTCGTCGGGTACATGTACTGAAAAAATGATTAAGAACAATCTGCTCTAATACCACTAATCCGAATTATTTTCGACATGAAATGTGAGCGAAGATATAATAAAGAAATGCACAGAGATATCACAAATATTCAATAAGATAACATAAATGTATCATAGATGCAACCATAAACATAGATATACAGTAATACACAATTTATATTAATGAAAGAAATGTACAGAGACTGTAAAAATACAGAGTGAAAGACTTGCTAGAATGGTGGAAGCTTATCTCTGAGAAGAGATGTGACAGCTACTCGCATTTACAAGAAGATGGTTACAATCAGGATATGAAGGATTTTTTACAATAAACAGGAATGCCAAAAACCCTAGACATCTAAAAACCTAACCCTAGGAGATGAAGCGCCAAAAGTCATGTGGGCCCCGTTTGGGTAAGTGAGTACATCAACTTCCCGGGGTCGTAACTTTTGCATACGATCTCTGTTTTAGGCGCGTGATAGCTCGTTGGAAAGGTATTGTTGAGGAGATTCATTTTGGGGGCTCAATAATGCCTTCGAATATCATTGAGATCCTCTATCTTGAAAAACCTTCATTTGGGCCCTCAAAATAGCCCGAGAGGTTAAAAACTGCTAAAAATAGTAAATTGTCAAAATTGTCAGAAAACTGTTTTGAGCCAGTCAGAAAAGGTGGGTGGCCACCAATATCCACCTGGATCAATCCTCCCTCCTTAGGAAGCAATGGTCTCCATTGCGTTGAGTTCTCGGGGGAGAGGGAAAAGTGTTTGTTGAATCTACATCTTGGTGAGTTGTTTGCCTTACTGGAGATGTCGCACTACTCAGTTTGAGGAAGTCTTTCATGAACCTGTTGAGGGTAAGGTTGTTCAACAAGTCGGGCTACATGAGAAGACGGTTCGCAGAAGGAATCTTTGCACTTTTCTGCAACCTTGTCAACCTGCTTCTATTGGATAGAAGGTGCTTGGGGCGAAGCTGTAGTGGTTGCAGTGTCCTTCTATTCCCCTTTTGAACAGATTGTGAAGAAGTTGAATTTTGCAGTATGAGATACTACCTTGCGACACTTTTTAGGTGGAACAGTAGTCAGAACTACCTCCAGTATTCTATAGAGATGACCCCCCAGAGAAACAATGACACTGCGGGGTCGAGACTCATAAACAATGTGGTGCTTCCACATATATGGTTGGCCCAATAGAACATCACATACATATAGTGGGGCAACATCACATAATACCTCATCCTTGAAGGGTTGGATGCCATATGATAATCGACCTTGCTGGTTGACACAAATATCTTGTCCTTGTTGTATGGCTGCGGGTGTGGTGTTGTCGACAATCCGAACTGTTTGACGACCTCTGCTGAGATGAGGTTCTTCTGGCTTCCGCTATCAAAAATAAAATGCAGCAGGGTCCCCTTCACCCACATCTGTGAATGAAAAAGGCACTCCCCCTCTTCAAGATCTGTTGGTTCTTCTGGTTGAATTTTTGCGGTCGTGACAATAACAATGGGGTTTGTGTCAATGATCTGTCCTTTGGCATTATTTTCAGAATCAGATTCTTAATCAGGGTTCATCTCTTTGTCTTTGATCTTGGCTACCGATGACTGTTTTGAGCGACATTCATCGGTGTTGTGCCAGGGGATTTTGTGGAACTCGCACCATTTTTCGGTGTCTTTCTTTGTCTTCCCGTGACCCTTATTTTCCTATTTATTGGACTGGTTTTTAGGAGACTGTTTGTTAGGGTCGTCTTTGTCATACTTCGGTTGTTACGGATTTGCAGAACCGAACTCTCATTTGTTTTGGTGCTTAATTTTATGCTCGATTTTAACAACATATCGATAAGCAGCACTGAGTGATGAGATGTCCAAAAAATTCATTTCAGTCTGGATGTATCTGTGTGGAGCCCGGCGGTATTTCATAACCAAATGTCGCTCGGAGTCTTTGATACACATCTTGGTGCGCAAGGTATGGAAGGTATTGGTGAACTCCAGAACTACTTGGCGCCTCTCTTGCTGCAATGTGGTCCATCTCATGTATTGGTCCTCATAGTTGCCAACAAGGTAATACTATTCCTTTACCGCATCCACAAAAAAATCCCAAGTGGGATCAACCCTGTATATTCCAGACTCCTCTGTGGAACTTTTCTCCCAGTAAGTTTCCCACCAATGTTTGACACGAGGGAGAGATTTAAGGAGTGTGAAGGTGATATTTTCTTTGTCGAAAAAATTGTGAACAGAGAAATAACCTTCTAGCAGAGTTAACCATTTTTCTAGGGCTTCTGCATTTATCCGTCCTTCAAATACAGGAATATCAAAATTAACTTGTACCTTGAAAGGCGAGGTGCCTCCAAAGTGGCCGCTTGATGAAGATGTGCCTGATTCTATCGGCAGACGTTTAAGGATGTGGGAAAAATTCTCCATCATTTTGTCCCTCTGTCACGTGAGAGCTTGCTCAAGCAATAGATTGATACGATCGTCTACTCTGTCCTTTTTCTTTTCTTTTGCCATTGAGGGTTTCTTAGGTGTGTGAGAGCGATTGTCTTCAAGAGAGGCAAGCTCGAGACCCAACTTTCTATACTCGGACCTCATCGGGGACATGTACTGAAAAAATGATTAAGAGCAGCCTGCTCTGATACCATTGATCCAGATTATTTTTGGCATGAAATGCGAGTGAAGATATAATAAAGAAATGCATAGAGATATCGTAGATATTCAATAAGATAACATAAATGTATTATAGATGCAACCATAAACACAAATATACAGTAATACACGATTTCTTTAATGAAATAAATGTACAGAGACTGTAAAAATATAGAGTGAAAGACTCGCTAGAATGGTGGCAGCTTGTCTCTGAGAAGAGATGTGGCGGCTACTTGCATTCGCAAGAAGATGGTTACAATGAGGCTCTAAAGGCCTTTTTACAATAAACAGGAATGCCAAAAACCCTATACACCCGAAAACCTAACCCTAAGAGATGAAGCACCAAAAGTCATGTGGGCCCCGTTTGGGTAAGTGAGTACATCAACTTCCCGGGGTTGTAACTTTTGCATACGATCTCCGTTTTAGGCGTGTGATAGCTTGTTGGAAAGATATTGTCTGAGGAGATTCATTTTGGGGGCTCAATTATTCCATTTTTAATCATTGAGAACCTCGATCTATAAAAACCTTCATTTGGGCCCTCAAAATGGCCCCGGAGGTTAAAAACTACTAAAAATAGTAAATTGCCAAAATTGCCAGAAAATTGTTTTGAGCCAATTGGAAAAGGTGGGTGGCCACCTATATCCACCTGGATCGATCAAGTAATATGTTTGCAACTTTATTTGACACCATACATTGAGTTTTGTTAATTTCAACATTATGATTGTTCTACATATGCTTATGCAAAAGGATTAGAGATCATTTAAGTCTAGTGGTGGCCACTTAGAGAGACGTAATGCTAAAAGTTTATTTTTAAATGCCTAATCAAAATTAGCACATAGCTTTTTCTATGTTAAAAGTTTATTTTTAAATGCCTAATCAAAATTTGTTGTTTTCTTTTTCTCCAAGTACTTGGAGGCATATAGAATGGTGCAGAAGTGGAAATTATGCATTGAAGTTTCTTGTTACCCAAACCCGGGTCAAGCAATTATTGCATATGTCCTTTGGTCATTGATTATTTATGATTGAATACCGATGAGATGTAGAAGAATTTCAAAAGTGCTCAAATACCTACGCTTAGTATTGTTTTATGTGCATGTATGCTTTCTATCTATACTTGCTCTCAAAGCATAAAAAGGTAAACAATACTTTTGCATCTCACCTTAAAGACACTCTTAATAAAAATTACCCAATAATTCAATGCACATGTTTTGACCATTGATCTATTTAATTCTTATGATCAAATGGTTGCTTGACCTTTTCTTTGAGTTCATTTTGGTTTGATAGTCTTCAATTCTCCTTTGCTTGCCTTGTTCCATGATGATGTGATGGTTTCAAAATTCTCTTACTCATGAAGATATTCTCAATGCGCATTTGTTTATGTTGTGATAACTTGATTTCAATTTCTTCCTTTGCTTTGATATGGATGATCTATAAGTGGTTTATTTCGATAGCATATCAATTGTATGCATGAAGTAGTATAAGTACCTATGGATACTTACAAATCAAATGCATACTAACCAAACCACATATAAACTTGCATTGAAATCAATATCATTGATGTTACATATATAATTATTAGTCATGTTGTTGTTAAGTGCTTCATCACCAATAGTTATTATCATTCAATTATTGCTTATGAGATGTCATGAAAAATAACTAATAAAAGAGGTTGAAAATCCTCTTACTCATGAAGAGATTATCATTGTGTATGTGTTTATGTTGTGATAACTTGATTGCAATTTCTTCCTTTTCTTTGATATGGATGGTCTATGAGTGGTTTATTTCAATAGCATATCAATTGCATGCATGAAGTAGTATAAGTACCTATGGATACTTACAAATCAAATTCATACTAACCAAGCCATATATAAACTTGCATTGAAATCAAGATCATTGATGTTACATAAATAATTATTAATCATGTTGTTGTAAAGTGCTTCATCACCGATAGTTATTATCATTCAATTATTTCTTATGAGATGTCAATGTGCATTTGTTTATGTTGTGATAACTTGATTGCAATTTCTTCCTTTGCTTTGATATGGATAATCTATGAGTGGTTTATTTTGATAGCATATCAATTGTATGGATGAAATAGTATAAGTACCTATGAATACTTACAAATCAAATGCATACTAACTAAACCATATATAAACTTACATTGAAATCAAGATCATTGATGTTACATAAATAATTATTAATCATGTTGTTGTTAAGTGCTTCATCATCAATAGTTATTATCATTCAATTATTGCTTATGAGATGTCACTAACAATAACTAATAAAAGAGGTTGAAAAACATAAACTGTATTTTTTTTTACTATTAATTATATATCTTAACATATGTAATATTTCTTGTAAAAATAGAATATCCATTTGACACAAAATAGATGGATCAAGTAGATAAACAAACTTCTAAAAATTTAATCAAAAATATACATAATAAATAAATAAGGATATACATCTTCTACCAGAGATGCAAAAAGATGCTTCCAACATTGTTTGATAACTATGACAAAAATTCTTACAACTATCCTTCATTTTAGATAAAATGAGTAAAAACTATAATATGAAAAAGAGGAAGAAACTATAATTATAAAAAATAAATTTCCACATCTTTATTATCATTATCCTTCAAAAGAGAACCTAGAAAAAGTTAATAACATTTTTTGGTTCTCTTTATTAATTATCCTTCAAAAGAGAACCTAGAAAAAGTTAATAAAAAATTGGACATGGGTATTACTAGCATAGCCGCTAACTTGCAGCTGAGAACGCCCAAAGGTATCGGTTGAAAATCCGTGCTCCCAATATAAAATGTATGTGGTAATTCATAATCTTTTTGTGGTAATATGAAACGTTTGGTTGCACGGTTTAATCCTACTTAATCATTTAAACGTGGCATTTACATATCCTTACAGTAATTTTTTAATGTGATTAGGTAAATGTTAAAAAGTAAATATGTTAACGGACGCCTTGATAAATGCAAGAAAGTTATGAATAATAAATCTGACCCATTGATTTTGGAGGACGACTAAGAATATGCCAGCATCTTTAATGCATAGCCATCAGATTAGGGTTTAAGATTAAATAAGATTAAAAGATCATTAATTGTGCCAATTGTCAATAAGTGTATGCCTTTCTATGTAATTATGACCTACCTTTATCTATCATGCCAGCAGCTTGTGCTAAGTTACAAGTTCCAATATTGCAAAATCTGGGCTTTGCTTCACTGTCATGCAATGGCGGCCAGTAATGCTTCTCTGCAACCTTGTTAGAAAGAGGAGTGTTTGACATCTGTTTTTCGAAGTCTGGTTTTTCTTTGTTTCTTTTCGGGGGTCATATCGTCTTTCCAATATTCTTTTTGAGTTGGTTTGGATTTGTGATACATAAAAGTCCTTTGTACATATTGGACGTGTTTTATTTTCTTGCCCATAATTCTAGCTTTATGAGAGATTGAGAAGTGACGTAGTGCATTATGGTTCTCATAAAATTTAAATATAAATATTTTCATGGAAATTTAAAACTCACGACAATAATAAAAATAGTTTTTGTTTCAAAATATTGTTTTTATTATTTTTATATTAAAGTAAGGATATTATTTTTTTATACTTTTATTCTAAAGTGAATATATAAAAGAAAGAGATCTTTTTATTATTCATATATTTTTTCATATAAATATTTTTACTTTTAATTGTTTTATATATATTTGATATTGAAATATTTTATTTATAAGATTGTCCATGTTGGAGAGAGCAATAAGCTTTTTTTGATAATATACTCTACATTTTAATACAAGAGTAAGGAATTCATCTTCAAAAAAACTCTTTATGATGATCCTACTTTAGGATAATGTCCTGTATATTCTTACAAAAACTAACTTAGCACCCCTCCAAGATAATATTTTAGTTATGGCAAACATTGAAAGCACCTATACACAGAGAAATGTTTTTTTTACTTTTAATTTTATATATAAAGTTGATATAATTTTTCTCTTTTTAATCTAAGATGGAAATTGAAATGTTTTTTTGTTATTAATATTTTTATTTTTTTTATATAAAAGTCCTACGATACTGCAGTAAAGTTTTTCAAAATACAAACATGTTCAGAGGTGGGAATGTTGGACTGCCCTAATAGAGGGGAAACCAGTCCAGGTTCCCAAGCTACCTCTTTAGTTCAGAATGCATCTAGTCAAAAGCAAAAGTTTAAAGACTGAGTTCAAACTAAACTGCGACAGGGACCGAGAGACTAATAAACCGACCCATAACAAGCAATTAAACTAAACACCTGGCGAGAAGGATGGCCACTTAGGAGCGAGGTCCCCGGGCCACGGCTCCTCCTCAATGAAGGTTGGTTCATAATCAGGCTCGCTTGCCACGTTGCGCTCGACCCCCATAGCTCGGCTATCCTGCTCTTTTTTTGCTGACTCCCTGTAGACTGGGCGTTGGGCAATGTGTGGTGGTCCACTTGTAGCATCTACAGGTGCGTTCCTGGGCGTCGCTGCAACATGTTCTTCAACCTGTTCTTCAGTTAGAGCCCCCTGCAAGGATGAGAGTAGTTGAAGACATCTTTCGACCTTGGCATCTGAGGCCTGGAGGCAGTAATTTAAATCATCCATCTCCCGCCTGAGCTCGAACACGAGATCAGTCATGATGCGCAGCTAGTCACGGAGGTATGCGTTATCAAGAGAGCCATATGGCTTTCGTTCAATTCGCCCAATCTCTCCCCGAGGAGGCTTACTGCTTGGGCTGGGGATGGGTGGAGAGGACTGAGACATTACCATGGATTCAAAAAGGTGGCGCGAGAGGGAGTTGGGCGAGCGGGCGGGAGGAGCTCTGGAGGCGACCAATGGTTCAATCACTGTCGCAGGTCGAGGAACAGACTGAGGAGGCGGGGGGGGTTCGCTAGACGTAGAGCTAGGAGGGGTGACTGGAGGTCGACGGGGCTTCCAGGGAGAGCCTTGTTTTGGTCGTCCTCGGGGGCGTTTCATTGTGCTGACAGAGTGCAGGTAAATGCAATAGAACGACGACCAACGCAGGAGGAAGAAAGGGGAGGCTTTTTGCCTGTGCCGCGACCAGAGGAGCTGTGCGGGCACTCGGCAGAGAGGAATGTCAAACAGCGATGGTGAATCCATCGTTTAACCTACTTACGAGGGAGGGCCTGCGGGAGTGTTAATGCCCCCTCTAATCACAATAAACTCCATTAAATTCCCCGGAGGGAAGTAAGCTTCTGCACGCACTCATCACGTGCTAGCACGCTGTGTTGGCTTGTGCCACCCTCCCCTTCGTGCCGCGATGAGCCTTCTATCACCCCATCCGGGGGGTTATTAATATTTTTTTAAGTGTCATTTGTCAACTCCATTAAGCACAAAGAAATTGTAGATCTATAGAGTTGTTATAGAAAGCACCTCTCCACATAATAAGTTGTAAAGTTAAAATAACTACTCCAAATATTTTGCATGCATGTTTATGGTAGCCAATACTATTTTACCATGTTGCAAAATACACTAAGGAATGTGATTTATGTTGATTTATTGGACAAGCTCCTGTGTTGAGATGCAATTCTTTTAAGTAATATACTAGCCTTGGAAATTTTGAAAGTGGGTAGTTATTTTAGTTGTGACTATTGACACTCAACAATGTGATACATTAAGAAAAATACACTAAACAATGTGATCTATGTTGGTGTATTGGACAACTCTTCTATTGAGATGAAATTATTTTTAAGTAATATACTACCATTGGGAAGCACTTTGTAAATAGAGTTATTGTAATACTAGAAACCAAATTGATGAATCAACCCCATAAGAACAACCCATATCACCCTTAGGCAAAGGGAACTATGGAAAGTTTCAATAACATTCTAGGCATTTAGGGAACTATGGAAAGCTTCAATAACATTCTAGAGTATGGGCTCACTAAGGTTTGTGTAATTAGTAGATAAAGGGAACTATGGAAACCTTCAATAACATTCTAGAGCATGGGTTCATTAAGGTTTGTGTATTTAGTAGATAAAGGGAACTATGGAAACCTCCAATAACATTTTAGAGCATGGGCTCACTAAGGTTTGTGTAGTTAGTAGAGATGATTAGAATTAGAGGATTCGTATTTTGTCATAGGATTATAGGGCCATAAAAAACGATGTACCAAGTATACTCAATTTAATCTTGTATGTGGTAAAAAATTTGTAATGTATTTTGAGTTTATTTTAAAAATTCCACGTCCCACAATATAGTAGGAAATATTTTCAACAAAAGTTGGTATATTGTGAAGCTTGAAGAGCATAGTTTCCAATAAGAGTTTATTGGATACTTGAGAAGCATTAAAAAAAAGATTTTCATGATAGAAACATAAGTATTAAAACCTTAACACAAAGTGAAAAGATCCTACTATATAATACTAAGATCCTAAAACATAAAAAAAAAATTGTTTTGCCTTGCCAACATCATTGAGAAGTTGTTTTACATTGCCAACATCAATGACAATGTTGTTGTAAGTTATTTAGTTGTATTGTAAATCCATTATAAATGTATTAAACGCTTTTCTCTACCCAAGGATTCCTAAGAATCTACTCCTTTAATGGAGAAGTTGTTTTACATTGCCAACATCAATGACAATGTTGTTGTAAGTTAGAAGTTGTTTTACATTGCCAACAATGACAATGTTGTTGTAAGTTATTTAGTTGTATTGTAAATCCATTATAAATGTATTAAATGTTTTACATTGCCAACATCAATGACAATGTTGTTGTAAGTTATTTAGTTGTATTGTAAATCCATTATAAATGTATTAAACCCTTTTCTCTACCCAAGGACTCCTAAGAATCTACTCCCCTAATGGAATAGGGAGTAAGTACAAAATATATGTGATATTTTATTAGTTGTTTAAGTATGAGATTTTAGTTTTTTTTTGTTTAAGAATTGTATAGTTGTGAGTAAGAAGTTTTATAGATGATATTTAAATTATCATATTAGAAGAATAAGGTAATGGTTTGGGGTAAAATAACATCATCACCTTAGGAACTTGGTAAAGTTTTACATAAACTAGGTCTTAAATCAATGGTTAAGTTGTTATCTTTAAGGAGGATACATATTGTGTAGTTTGTAGTTTGGGGATAAATTTTGGAGTGCTGCATATGAGTTTTTCACTCATGTAGAAGATATGCCATAGTCTGGTATCCTAAAATTATGTTATCTTTTAGAAAATAACATTATGTTATTGTATGTTTGTTTGGAGTTTGTGTGAGATCGACCTACATATCTTCGTGACAATGCAGGCTTCCTTATGAAATATGAATGCTTTTTAAAACTCAAATAAAAGTCAATGTTTTGGATGAAAAAATTTTAATATAATCAAGATGAGGAGAAATGATTCTATAAATCTTTTATTAGAATACTGACACTTTAATATTTTAGTTTATTACCATTTTTATATTTTATTATTATTGAAAATAATAATAATAATAATAATATATTTTTAAGGTCACAGTCAAGCCACATCAAATTGGTGTATGAGACCCCTTTGTTTGTGGGACAAAGGACCCCTCTTCACCCAGCTATTTGACTGGTAAAGTCTACGGAGGTAAAAAAAAATTAATATTTTAGTTTTACTACAATTTATATATTTTATTGATGATGATGATTAACGTCCACTAAGACCGAATTAAGAGGGTACATGATTACTTGTGATTCTTTAGATTTTTTTTTTTGTGCTCGAAAAACATTAAGAGAAGCTTTCCAAGATCACCATACTTCTGTTGAGTTAAGAGGTTAGGAAGGTTGGTAGTGTGACAAATATTTTGAAAATGAAATCTAATATGGGTATAGGTTGGAAAATCTAAGAGAAGGTGTTTTTCATCTTCAACCTTCTCAGTGTCACAAAGGTGACACACTCTTTCATCCCATGGTGTTTTAGGAATTGACCAACGCCCAGTTTCACTATGGAGCTCGTGAGAATTTGTTCTTATCTTAGCAATGCTTATTTTT
>JZKD02S2228098.1:79422-90076 GCA_000966675.3 Picea glauca
TTGGTTAAGTGGATACTTCTAGAGGAAGCTACTTGGAGAGTATAAATAAGAGAGCAGGGGTCTCCCATTTGCATCCATTGAGAATATTGAATATCTACAAGTGACTGAGGTAACCAAAGGATATCTAAGGTGAATTTCAGAGGGAAGGTGAAGTAAACAAGGCCAAAATTCAAAGGAGGATAAAGTCTTTTGATGATGCTTTCTAAGGTATGTTATTTACAGGTCATCTCACCATTTTCGCAATAAATTTTTTTCTACAATGATTCAGACAACGAAATATGGAGGTATTTGAGAAAACATATCCAAGTAATTGTGATAAACATTTCATCTTGTGGGTCGTTGTATTTTTGGAGTTACACTCTGTGGAAAATAGGGTTTGTGGCTAGTCCTGAAACTAGTCTAAAACAGGTGTTTCAGGTTAAAATGTCATAACTTCATAACATATCTCAAATTAGTAAGACCAATTGTATTGGTTAGAGTACAGTTTGTAGTATTATGTGTACAATTTTCAGATCCTTACAACAAATATTCTGTGTGGGGAACGTTCTACAAGTTTTCTCTCTAGAATAAACCAAAATTCAACAAGGTATGTCATTTTTGCTATAACTCCTTTTCTGAGAGGTTCCAAGTAGTGAAACCTGGAGGATTTGCATAAAATACACTGAAGAATATTATGTACTATATTCATATATGTATTCATTATAGGTACATAGTTATGATTATTGCAAGTGATGGTTGTTGACTAATCCATAATTAGTCATGTGAGACTAAAGTAAAGTTTGATGAAAATGCTAGTCTCTTGTTGTTAAAGTTAAGGAAGGTTTGCAGGTATGTGATCATATACACCAGGTATGTTACAAAGTTACAAATCATATTTGGATGATGAAATTGATGAGGGCTTTTGGTTGAGGTATGTTACAGATAGAGATTGTATAACAAGTGAGGTTGTGGCACATTGTTTGATGTAATGGTTTATGGTATTTGGTTATATTTGTATATTTGTGGCACATTTGGTTATATTTGTATATTTGGTTATATTTGTATATTTGTATGGTATTTGGTTATATTTGTATATTTGTATGGTATTTGGTTATATTTGTATATTTGTGGCACATTATTTGATGTATGGTTTATGTTACAGATAGAACTTTTGATGGTTATATTTGTATATGTATTTTGTATATGGTTGAGATACCTGGTTGAGACAAGTAGTTGAAGAGTTGGCACATACATGAGGTGTATAGTTGATGATGTTGGTACATCTTGATGATTCATAGTTGATGCATGATTGGTACATACTTGGTACATGGTTGGAGGCACTTGTTAATAGTATTGTTGACACATGGTTTATGGATGATGTAGCATACTTGTCTTGGTATATTATTAGAAGCACATAGTGATCTTGGTGATGATTATGAGTTGTTTTGATGCACATTGTTGAGAGTTGTCTTGGTGATTGATCTTGGTGAGTAGATCTGATTTGGTTGATAAGATTGATGAGACAGGTTGTTGTGATAGGTTGTTTGGACAGGTTGTTGTGACGGGTTATTTGTACACGTTTGGTGCATGGTTGATGCACTTGTTTATGGTACTTTAATGTTCCTTTCCAAATAGGAGCTCCAGAGAGGAGGATTAATGGTCTAAACCGCCTCATTAGACTATAGCCAGAGCTAGAAAAGGGGTAAATAGGGTTAATAGAGGTCACTCCATTCAAAGTTGTTATGTTCGGAAAGTGTTATTGAGCTAAAAGTGGTTAAAAGCACTTTTAAGCCAATATGAGCTAAAAATAGAACAGACTAGCTAAAATTAGAAGTCAACAACGAATTAGGGTTTAAGAAGTGAATTAGGGTTTAGAAAAGCTATAAGAGAAGGCTTAGTGACCTAATTCATCATTATGCAAATTTTGACTTGTCAGTGAGGAGAGAGGTGCATCTCAAGAGAGATAGTTCAGTGGATTCTAGGAGGAAGACACCAATTGGCTGATTTTGGTGTTGAGAGACACACCCTAGTCACCGGGAAGATCACACATGTCTTCCATCATTCTTCAACAGCATTTACACAGGGTCCAACAACAAGGGCGCACTTATCCAGGGTGAGGGCGCAACTTCTGAGGAGGTTCAGTGGGTCAAATTGTCCCATCCAGGGAGAGTTCAGAGATTCCCCTTCGACCCAGTTGAGAGGAAGGCAAGGCACATACTTCTCCTAGTCCCTCGTCAAATTCCGATGGAGGAATCATCTGGGGCACATTTTCCAAACTTGGGAGTGTGGCACTTTTGGTGGACACATTCAAGGTTCATGAGCAGTCATCAAATCAGGTCCAGGGAAACCCTTCCGACCCATTTCCCAATAGGCCAAGGCGGTCACTTTCAGACACATCTCATCTGATTTCGATGGTGGAATCATTAGGGCACAATTTTCTAGTGAGAGAGGGGCACATTCCCTTAGGGGGATCCATCCGGGGTCCAGACACACCAGCAGAAGGTCCAATCAGTCACCATAACTGAGATTTATATCAAGGTGCACCATTAAGGACAGTTTTTAGGCCATTACGAGAGGTTTAGCCACTAGGGTGAACTTTCCAGACTTTCAATAGTTACAGCGTGAGCTGCCACAGTTCCAGCTCATCCATTGATTTTGTAGTGCTCATCTATTATCGGTTATTATCATTTAGTTTGATTATTGTATTCTGGATAATATCCTTTTGTCATTTGATCTAGCCAAGTGATTCATTTTATTCAACTGCATTCGACATTTGTACTCTGCAGAAATATCATAATATAAACTTTGCAGTCTTTTGTCGCATTTGTTATTTGTATGATCATTCATATCATGTAACCCATTAATCCTACACACACACTTTCATCATTTCCTAGACTAGCCAAGTCAGGAACATTACAGTGGTATCAAATCTTTAGTCCTACTAGCCTATGACTAAAGACGATGAGTGTAGCAGAAGACCTAGAGGGCCATGAGAATGTAGGTGATGAATATGTCACTTACAATAGGCGCAAGGAAAGAAGGCCTAGGCCTAAATTTCCTCCTTTTCATCCCAGCTCAGAGGAAGAGGTGCACATGGAAGCAGAGAGAAGGGTAGAGTGTGAGGCTGAGAACGAGGTAGAGAGGATGCTAGGAGATCGATAATGAGCGACCAGAGGGAAGTGGTAAGGCCCCCATGGAACCAGAGGCAGCTTTCATGTAGGTTATCAATGATATAGTAGTTAGTCAGTGGGCCATGACTTGGTCCTTGGCATAGGTGGTTGATAGATTGGCTATAGTGGGCACCCCGGGCACACAAGCCCCACATGAAGCAAAGGTGAACTTGAGGGTAGGTAGTATACCCCAGTATCCTACTCCCACATACACCTCTTCGATTAGGATTCCCAGACCTTTGTTTCCCTTTTCTAGTGGGCACCCCCCCAGTAGCAGCATAGTTGTCGATAGCACAGAGGCCGCCCACTCATGAAGAGGACATTGCAGAGTACAGGAGGGAGTATGTAACATTGGGTCATGACTTCCATCAGGATATGACCCTAGTCAAGTATTATGGACTCAGACTCAGGAACCATCCCAGAGAGCCACATAGAGGAGGACAGTAGAAGCAGCACGGGCATAACATTGATTTCTTCTGGAAAGTTGGTAAACTCACCATAGATTCTTTCGACGGATCATCCAAATGAACTGCCAAATATTGGGTACATAAGATAGACACATACTACAAGATCAACCATACGATCGAGACAAAGGCCATCAATTTCTCTACCTTACATTTGGAGGGTGAGGAACACGAGTGGTGGAATCATGGATTGGTGACATTGGGTCACAGTCACATCACCTTCTATAGGGATTTCATAGAGAGACTCATGGACAGGTTTGACAGGGGGGATCATGAGATCCACTTCAGGGATCTATCCCAATTGAGACAAACTGGCACAGCAGAGGCATTCATCATGGAGTTTCAGCGGGTAGTCATGGCAGTGAAAGATACATCAGAGCCCAGGTTGATCATGTTATTCACAGAGGGACTCACAAATCCTTTGAGAGGATGGGTGAAGGCATACAGACCTCACACCTTGCAGGATGCCATGTTATGCACTCAAGATTTGGCAGACTCAGTGCCAAAGACTAAACCCTTTTCCAAACCCTTCGTACCCTAGAAGGATCACGACAGGAAGCCATTCCAGAGAGAATGGAAGGGCAAGGAGAAGTTGGATGATGAGACGAGGCGAGAGCTTATGAGGAAGAATATTTTCTTCAACTGCAAATACCCTTAGTTCCCAGGCCACAAGTGCATGGGAAAGGGAGAGATTCACTATATTGAGGTGGCAGAAAATAGTGTGGACAGTGAGGAGGAGGAGCAGGACAGTGGATCCACTAGCTCAGAGGAGGAGTCAGCACAAGCAGAGGAGAAGCCTCCTCGTAGACCACCGACACCAACAAGAGCCCACCCTCTGGTAGTTCCACAACCATCTGAGTAGGCTAACAGACGGAAACCAGCAAATGGAGGAGTCATAGAGACCCTTTCTGGTGTTCCCTGGTATGATACCCTCCAGATCATAGAGACTATTCAGGGGCAACGAGAAATTTCCTTGATAGATGGTGGGCCCATCCAAAAATTCATTGATACTTCATTGGTAGCGAGACGGGAACTTCAAATAGAGAAGTTTGAGGGGTTTGATGTTGTAGTAGCAGATGGCCACACAGCGAAGTGTTTAGACAAAGTTTCGGACTTGGAAATAAAGTTAGGCAACTACATAGTGAGAGACACATTTTATGTGATTGACCTCTCTGACACAGATGTGGTGTTGGGAGTCTAGTGGATGATCACCTTGGAAAAAATCACCATCAATTACCAAACCTTGGATATGGGGTTCAAAGACTGTGACAGGAATAAGGTTGTTCTGAGAGGTATGTCGATAGGAGCACCTAGGACAGTTTCATCCAAGAGAATGGAGAGGATATTCAGACATGGGGTGGTAGAATATGTCGCAAAGTGCTTGATCACTACGTGGAAGGATTATGAGGGTCGACAACAGTATCATACAGAGATCAAGATCTCTTTGGGATGACATCGGCAGGATTTTGGGTCGATTCCACTAGGGAGACCACCTGACAAGGGGTTTGAGCACACCATTGAGTTGAAGGAGGGGGCCAAACCTATGATCACACCCCCCTATCTTCATCTTAGAAGGTTCAAGGATGAGATAGAGAAAGCAATCAAGGAATTTCTAGCGATGGGACACTTCAGACTGAGAAACAGCCCAGTCGCCTCTTCAGTTGTCTTAGTTCTAAAGAAGGATGGCACCATGAGGATGTGCATTGAGTATCGTGCCTTGAACAAGAAAATCATCAAGAACCGATATCATATCCTACACATTGATGAATTGATGGATGAACTACATGGGACAATTTTATTCTCAAAGATTGATCTACGCTTTGGGTATCATTAGATCGGGATCCAAGAGCATGACATAGAGAAGACATAATTTTGATGTCACTCTGGACATTTCGAGTTCCTGGTTATTCCATTTGGGATAACCAATGCACCCGCTACTTTCTATTCTTACATGAACCACATATTCATGGATTAGTTGAGGAAATCAATCTTGGTTTTCTTCGATGACATATTGGTCTACAACAAGACATGGCAGGAGCATATGAGGCACCTGGATGAGGTATTGAGCATCATGGAGGCGCAGTCATTATATGCTAAAGAGTCCAAGTGTGATTTCGGTATGACAGAGATACTTTACTTAGGCCACATCATAAGTGCACAAAGGGTACAGGTGCACCAGGAGAAGATCAGGGTCATTCTGGATTGGCCAATGCCTAGGAACGTGACAGAGTTGAGGAGTTTCTTCGGGATGTGCATCTATTACAGACAGTTTGTTCAGGGTTTTTCTCAGCTTGGAGCACCGCTGGTGGATATTACCAAGCATGGGGATTTCATCTGGACTAAGGAGTCACAGAAATCCTTTGATCACATGAAGGAAATCATGGGAACTTGTCCAGTGTTGGCATTACCAGACTTCACCTTTCTATTTGTACTAGAGTGTGACGCATCCGGCAATTTTGATGCAGGGAGGAAACCCCATTGTATTGGAGAGCGGGAAGCTCAGTCAGCATGAGAGGTTGTACTCCATTTATGACAAGGAAATGTTGGAAATCATGCATGCCTTGACCAAATTCAAACAATATTTGGTGGGCAACAAATTCATGGTCAAGACAGATCACAACAACTTGAAGTATTTCCTTGAGCAGAAGGACCTCAGTGAGCGCCAGCAGAAATGGGTGACAAAGGTACAAGCATTCCACTTTGACATAGAGTATGTCAAGGGGAAGAAGAACATTGTGGTCGATGCACTATCGAGGAGACCTGCGGCATGTTCTTTGATGGAGATTTCAGCAGATTGGAAATCCCACTTGTTAGTGGAATATTACAAGAACAAGTTCTCTTATGAGGTTATGGATGGCCAGATACAGGATGATAGGTATAGGTTCATTGATGATGTCATATTCTACAAGGAAAGACTCTACTTGGTGCCAGAATTGGGGCTCAAGAAGAAGATCCTCGCAATAGTTCATGATTCACCACTAGCAGGCCGTCAGGGGTTTTTCAAAACCTACAAACAGATCAGGGAGATGTTCTCATGGAAGGGACTCAAATAGGATGTTATGAGACACGTCAATGAGTGTGTGACTTTCCAATACACAAGTCAGAGCATGCTCTTCCAACAGGGATACTTCAGCCACTCCCCATTTCAGAGCAGAAATGGGAGAGTATATCGATGGACTTCATCACAGGCCTACCCAAGGTCCAGGGTAAGCACTGTATCTATGTAGTGGTATACAGATTGACTAAGTTTTCTCACTTCTATGCCATACCGATAGAGCACAACAAATTTTAGGTAGTCGATCTATTCTTCAGGGAGGTCTTTAGACTTCATGGGTTGCCGAGGAACATTGTCGGTGACAGGGACAGTTGGTTCATGGGGACATTCTGGAGAGAGTTATTTTAGTTGGTGGGGACAAAGCTGACACCCAACACCAGCTATCACCCTCAGATAGATGGGCAGGCTGATATTGTCAACAAGTGGGTTGAAGGATATTTGAGGAACTATGTAGGTGGACAACAGAGGACATGGGTCAAGTGGCTACATTTAGGAGAGAATTTCTACAACACCACTTTCCACATATCCATTGGTATGACACCCTTCCGAGCATTGTACGCATATGATGCTCCCACTTTGGTAGACTTGGTTTTCGGGGAGAGAAACGCTCCCAAGGCTAAGGATTGGATCATAGAGAGTTGGGATATTCTCAAGTTGTTGAAAGAGAACCTACAGACGGCACAGAACCGACAGAAGATGAGTGCGAACATGCACAGGATAGAGCGTAGCTTTGAGGTTGGGTATTTGGTTTTCTTGAGACTCTAACCTTACATACACTCATATCTGAAAAAGAGTGGGGCCGAGAAGCTCAAGCCCATATTTTATGGCCCTTACAGGATCATGCGTCGAGTAGGCAAGGTTGCTTATAAGCTAGAGCTTCTAGAGGGGAGCTAGATTCATAACGTGTTCCATGTATCTTGCCTCAAAAAGGCAATGGTACAATTCATTAGCACATCATAGGATCTTCCCCCATTCAATGAGGAGGGACAGTTGGAGTTGGTTCCGAAGGAGGTTTTGGAGTTCTGGGAGCGAAAACTAAGGAGCAGGGTCATTAGAGAGTGTTTGATCAAATGGAGAGAGCTTCTAGTAGAGGACACTACTTGGGAGATCGAGCAAGTGTTGCAACACCCTGGATTGGTATTTCTTGAGGACAAGCAATTTCGGGAAGGGAGGATTGTAATGTCCTTTTCCAAATAGGAGCTCCAGAGAGGAGGATTAATGGTATAAATCACCCCATTAGACTATAGCCAGAGCCAGAAAATGGGTAAACAGGGTTACTAGAGGTCACTCCAGTCAAAGGTGTTATGTTTGGAAAGTGACAATGAGATAAAAGTGGTTAAAAGCTCTTTTAAGAAAATATGAGCTAAAAATAGAATAGACGAGCTAAAATTAGAAGTCAACATCGAATTAGGGTTTCAGTAGTGAATTAGGGTTTAGAAAAGATATAAGAGAAGGGTCAGTGACCTAATTCATCATTATGCATATTTTGACTTGTTAGTGAGGAGAGAGGCGCATCTCAGGAGAGATAGTTCAATGGATTCCAGGAGGAAGACACCAGTTGGTTGATTTCGATGTTAAGAGACACACCCTAGTCACCGGGAAGAGCACACAGGTCTTACATAATTCTTCAGTAGCAGTTACACAAGGTCCAACAGTAAGGGCGCACTTATCCAAGGTGAGGGCGCAACTTCTGAGGAGGTTTAGGGGGTCGACTTGTCCCATCCAGGGAGAGTTCATAGATTCCCCTCCAACCCAGTTGAGAGGAAGGCAATGCACATCTTTCTCCTAGTTCCTTATCAAATTCCGACAGAAGAATCATCTGGGGTGCGTTTTCCAAACTTGGGAGTGCATCACTTTTGGCGGAAACATTCGGGGTTCCCAAGCAGTCATCAAATCAGATCTAGGGAAACCCTTTCGACCCATTTCCCAGTATGCCAAGGCGGTCATTTTGAGACACATCTCAGCCAATTCTAACGGTGGAATCACTAGGGCCCATTTTTCCAGTGAGAGAGGGGCGCATTCCCCCAGAAAAATATATCTGGGGTCTAGACACACTAGCAGGAGGATCGATCAGTCACCAGAACTAAGAGCTAGAGCAGGGCGCACCATTTGGGACAATTCCAATCCATTCTGAGAGGTTTAGCCACCAGGGTGAACTTTCTGGACTTTCAATAGTTACCGTGCGAGTTGCCACAGGTCCAACTCATCTATTGATTTTGTAGTGCTCATCTATTATCGAGTATTATCATTTAGTTTGATTATTGTATTCCGTCTAAGATCCCGTTTTCATTTGATCTAGCTGGGTGATTCATTTTATTCAGTCTCATTCAACATTTGTACTCAACAGAGATATCATAATATAAACTTTGCAGTCTTTTGTCGCATTTGTTATTTGTATGATCATTTATATGTTGTAAACCATTAATCCTACACACACATTACTATGGTACATTATAGGTACAGGTTGGTGCATGGTTGATGCACATGTTTATGGTACAAGTTGATTACAAGTTGTTTGGTACAGGTAGTTACAGGTTGTTTGGTACAGGTAGTTACAGGTTGTTTGGTGCAGGTTGATTGGTACAGGTTTACAACAGTATATCTCACAGTGATAGTGTGACATTGGTTCCATAATTCTACTTATGTTTCAGGGCAGTTGGACGGGGCAAGGATAGGTGGTTGTAGCCACCTTTTGGTTGTATCAGGAGAACATAGGGGGTTTTAGCCTCCTTCTAGTTGTAGCCATAGAATTGAGGAGTTGGAGCTTCCCTTAGGTTATAGCTTGAGAAACTAGATGGTTGTAGCCACCTTCTGGTTTTAGCCGGATAACATAGGGGGTTGTAGCCTCCTTCTGGTTGTAGCCATAGAATTGGGGATTTGGAGCTTCCCTCAGCTTGTAGCTTGAGAAGCTAGGAGGTTGGAGCCTCCTTCCAGTTGTAGCTGGAGAATTGGAATTTGGTTCTTCCTTGAATGATATTCTTGACATATAAGAAAATCATTATGTGGTTTTCTCTCGCATTGGGTTTCCACGTAAATATTGGTGTATTGTGCATTGTGCATTGTGTCGATGTGTTTATTATTGTTTATTATGCACTGATGAATGTTAATTCTTATGATACAGTAAGATATTGATGAGGAACATATGAACATGGTTGAATAAGTAAAAGAATATACTTTGTGGTTTAAAGGATTAATAATTGGTATAATTTTTCATTACTGATTCACCCCCCTCTAGTAATCCAACAAAAGGTTATAGTAAACTTATTAAAATATTCATTTTAATGTCAAAATATTATTTTTTTTCTTTTAGAAAATGATCATAACTTGTGAAAAACATCACGATCTTATAACAAAAAAATTGTTTATATTTAAACAATCTTTCCAACAATCCAAAGAGCAGACAAAACAAAATTTAGGCTAAAAATGTTATGGAAAAATTACAAAAACATTTTCTCAAAATGATCACTTTTTGAAGGAGTCTAATGTTATGAGAATATCAAGAAACTTGTTGGATGTGCTAGATATTTTCAACAAATTTCATTGTATTTTCTCCTTGATTATGAGCATCGGAAGACTCCTCATTGTTGAAACAATGCTAAAAGCTACATCAATTGGGTATAATGGTTGAAACCCCAAGCACACTTAAAAAGGGTTGTGACAGATACAACTATGGAAAGTTCCATTATAGTATTGTTGAATAAAAGGAAGACTTTCATACTATGTACACAAACATTTGTAGTTATACATCTTAAGGTTATTTACAATCATTCTCTTGACTACATCATTCTATCCATCAGTCTGTGGATTAAACACAATCAATTTGGTTATCTTGGTGTCCATCGTGGATGAAATGTTGAATCAAAAAATGCTTGGGAACATGATATACCTATCAGAAACAATGGTCTTGGGTAAAACAAAGACAAGTGAGACATTCTTGAAATTTTATCTTAGTGTTTCCTTATGTTGTGGTGTTATTCTTGCAAGGT
>JZKD02S2228098.1:102716-117979 GCA_000966675.3 Picea glauca
CATCATTGTTACAAGAAAGATATTGACCACTTACAAGTTAGTAAGATGAGTGATAAGTACCTTAGCTAATGCTAGTTAACTAAGAAAAATGAATGAAAGAATGCTTTGAGAAAAGAGGGTATTCCTTTGGAAGGGTGTCACTTTCGCCCATAAATTTGTTTGTAGTAGAGATCGCAATGGAGTTTTGAGGTTGATTATGCACAAGTCCCTCGTAAGAGAGGTGAGTTTTCTAAATGGTATCTCACATCTTGAAATGCATTAATTAGTTTAGCAATTGCTTGCTCACCAAGAAGGATTTTTCCCTATGAAGAAACTCTAATTGAAAAATAAAATAAAATATAGATAAGGAATGATGAAAACACTTTCCATCATTAAAATTCTTTCATAGTAAGGGGAAAGAACTTGAAAGTGATAGAGATGGACAAGAAAAGAGTTATAGGCTAGAGTTAGTAGGATTTATGTAGGTATAGACGATATAATTGTGAGACATACAAAGTACAATTGCAAGAAGAGAATACCTTAAGGACAAGTGACTAAAGAGTTTGGAATGAACCCTTAGTAATTTATTCTTGGTATATAAATGTTCACTAACTCACGTGCCAAAATGGTTCTCTTTATGTATAGGCACATTGGTAATAATTAACTATGGATAGAAATCATGATTTTCTCAACTATGATGAAGATAATCCTACTCAACTATTAACTTGGTCAAGATCTAATTTATATGACTTAAGAGGAAAGAGAGATCGAGGAAAATGACCAAACAAACCATAAAGTGACGACATCACATGACAATCAATTAGAATTATCTTAGTCTATGTTTCCATGCATGGTTCAAACTTTTGTGTGCCAATCTCATGAGTGATGACATATGTATTGTCAAACTAGAGTAATAATCAAATTCAATCATGATTGTTTATAATTATCAAGGTATCCAAGGTGGGATTGTATATATATATATATTGAACTCAATATAAGATTCACTTAACTAAATAATTGATGATAAGATAAGGTTCTAACTGGTGATCAAACTAATAGACTATACTCTAAATATGAGTTCCTATATGAAACTTAGGAAGAATAAATCTATAAGACAAGTGTGTCTTTTCATTAATTAAATTACAAGTGGTAATGAAATAGTGTCGAGACTTAGTTAGGTTCCTGCTAAAAAGGCGTAGCTGCAATCAATATATTAATAGCCTCGACATGTTTTAATCAATTCAAGGTCCATTGGGACCAATATAACACAAGGTTTTTTATCACGAAAGACACATAAAAGTTTTGTCATAAATTATCCTCATATTGTGAATGATCATAACTTCGGGATGAATTTTCTTGAAGGGTGGGTGTATGTACCACCCCATATTTTGGCCTTAGGTAGTTAGAACTTTGATTTTTCTCATCTTAGTAATTCATTGCTTAACAACTATTTGGACTCAACAATGTTGATATAGACATGTGACAAATGTACATCTTGACCTATTTATGTGTTGCATACTATTATTTTCATTATTATATGCTCATGATGATGATAACTCTTTGATTTGTTTAAACATGCAAATTAAGATGTGGAATTTAGGTACATGGATATCAATTCAAAGTTATGTTGTGAATGCATAACAGATGCAAGACATGATAAAAATAAACATACATTTCTTAATTGAACATCAATACAAATATGGATTCTTATATGAAATTATGATGTATATACTTGGATATGAATTATTGGTGAATTAACCTACAAGTTGATGAGCTATGTGATAGCCAAATGACTATAGTGATGAGGTATCATGGATGTTGTAGACATCAAGAAGATAATGTATGCTATAAGTTATAATTATTATTTAATTTATGATTCGAAATATTGCTATGATTTGTGGTAAGTGTGGTTTTGACAGGACACACAACTTTCCCAGAGTGGTTGTTTGATGACGTGACTCTAAGAACAGTAGTTGCACAATAGGGCTTGATGTATGGTGTTGACCCTAGTTCTATAAGGAGGGGTGGAGGTATTTCCCATCATTTATCCTCTAAAACCTAGAGTCGTGGGAGGGTTGTGTGAAGTCACTCTCCCCTAGACGTCTGATGGCGACTACTAGTTGCCTATTGGGGAAGCTTGGTTGAGATGTATGACACTTCCACTTACAGGTTCTATCTAGAGTTAGGTCAATATAGTTGACGCTCCAACTTAGTCCAACAGAGGAAAGGATATGATGTAAGATGGAAGTAGCTTAGGAAGGAAGGATGCTTCGATGTTAGTTGAGAATATTGATTGGGGATTAGAGATGCCACTATTGTTTTCTCACTTCGTTCCTACCATGTTTAAAACCCTCTTTTGATTTCCTATTGATATTTTAAGTGTTATAATGAGTTATTGATGAATTGGTGTAATTTTGTTCGTTAATATTATTAAATGATGCATTACTTGATCTAGTGTCCTACATGTCTTGGTGTGATCATATAGGAACTTTGCACTAGAGGCAATGGTTGTTTATCGTTAGTACATGCATGAGATATTTGTCTGCTAGCTACGCACACATATCCTACACATGTACACTAGTACAATTAATTAATGTATTAATTATTAAAGTAGATTATTAACTATTTAATTTAATGTTTATTGATTATGTAAATTATATTGCATACAAAATATCTAGAAGTATTAAATACCTTCTTTGACTTTGATTGATGGTTTGAATGATAAATTAAATGAGCATGGACGGTTATCATGTACATTTTGGGGAAAATTGTAAAATTGCATTTATTAGCTAGCATGAGAAGAAAGACTTTGCATTTTATTTATTGTTGTTTAATGCAAATCATTTGTATTTTAGTTTTATTTTAATCGTTTCCCAAAAATCTAGATAAGGGAGGTTGATGGATAATAATGAGGGTGGTTGAGGAGACTTGGAGAAGGGTGTATGGAAACTTGATAAATAGGGAGAACAAGTGGCGAGGAAGGGCATGAGGAGGTTTGAGCATGATGAGAGGTTGTGAAATCTTTGGAAGATATATTTCTTATGATGGTTTTATTTGAGAATTTGTGTTTTTCTTTTCTTGGGGTCACGAGCACGGAGGGCCAAGAAACCAAAAGGTTTCTTGGAGCTAGGAAGTCGGCTAGGCTCCTAGTTGGTTGGGAGGATTATGTTGTTTCACTCTGGGAAAGCGGGAAAAGAATGGTTGGAAGCATCTTCCTACTACTAGCAAAGCTATATTGCAATTGATGATCTTAGACAAACCATGGAGGAGGTATTTTGTTGTACTCTTGTTTTAAGTTATAAATATTAGAGTTAACATATTACTTAATTCATCATGTTATTTACAGTTATCATTGACCAAATGTAAAAGAGTTGTGGAAATGAAAATCAATGAAATTATGTTAAATCAAAGTTGTTAATGCATATGTATTTAATGAGTGATCAATTGCCTAACATCCTAGATGGGTGTTACAATGCCCCTCTAAAACTATGAAAAATTTACACTAATTTCACTATTGTCCAAGAGAAAAAATTGTTAACTATCCTTGAAAATCACACAACAACATTTGCCTAGGGTTACAAGGATATGAAAGGTATTCATCCAAACATATTTCCACACCATATCTACATCACAGATGAATTTACGCCCATTAGGAAACCTCAAAGAATAATGAACCCTACCTTGAAAGATATAGTTAAGGGAGAGTTGTAAAAACTTTTAGATGCAAGATTCATTTACCAAATATATGATAGTGAATGTATTTCACCCCTGGTTATAATTTCTATGAAGAATGGAAAATGGAAGGTGTGTGTAGATTACTGAGATATCAACAAAGGCACAAGTAAAGACCACTTCCCCTTACATTGATCAAGTGATGGATATCTTAGAAGGTAAAAAGTACTTTTCATTTTTGGATGGGTTTAGTAAATGCAACCAAATATATATCATCCTTAAGGATCAAGATAAACTACCTTTACCTACCCTTGGAGAATATTTTCCTACAAGGTCCTTCCCTTTGGCCTTTGTAATGATCTGACAACTTTCCAAAGAGTTGTACTCAACATATTCTCATATCTAGTCCATGACAGTGTAGAGATCTGCATGGATGATTTTACACCTTATGGCAAGTAAATTTAAGAGGCCTTGATCATTCTTGAAAATGTTCTAAAAATGTGTGAAGAAATGAACTTGTCACTAATCCATAAAAAAATGGAATATTCATAGGTCACCATATCTCATCCAGATGGATTGAAGTTGACCAAACTAAGGTGAGCATAATCGAGTACCTTCCTATACCCCCAAAAAAAAATGTAAGAAGTTTTCTTGGTCGTGCAGGGTACTACAGGAGGTTTACCAAATATTTTACCAAACTATCCCCACCCCTTATTCACATTGTTGTCCAAGGACATTGACTTCCTTTGGATAGAACAATGCCAAATAGAATTTGAAAATATTAAAGAAAATCTTATCTCATCCCCTATATTACAATGTATGAAATGGAATATTCC
Organism: Picea glauca; assembly: GCA_000966675.3. Classification (NCBI taxonomy): domain Eukaryota; kingdom Viridiplantae; phylum Streptophyta; class Pinopsida; order Pinales; family Pinaceae; genus Picea; species Picea glauca. The sequence goes on from JZKD02S2228098.1 coordinate 107,204, forward strand.
ATTCCATATTCTTACAAATGCATTTGACAAAGAATTCTAGGACAATAAGAAGAAAAGACCCCTTTCCATTTAATTTATCAACAAAAACTTATCTAGGGAAGAACTAAATTATATTGTCATTGAGAAAGAACTTCTTGCAATTGCATATACCATTAAGAAATTTAGACACTATATTACTAGATGGCTAGTTTTTGTGCATACCAACCTTGATTCCATCAAATATTTAATGAACGAATCTGATATTAATGGCGAGACAATTAGATGGCTTTTATTGTTGCGAGAATTTGATCTGACAACCTGGGAAAACAAAATGTTGTTGTATATTTTCTATCGAGACTAAATAATGTCGTAGATAATGAGAGTGTGGATGATACTTCTCTTGATGGACATCTCTTTTCAATCTCCATAGAAACTCCCTAGTTCGCTAACATATCTAGCTACTTAGCTATAGGAAGGTTTCCAAAACACTTCTCTTAGAGAGAACCTTGAAATATTGTTAGGAAAAGTGCCACCTACTCTTTGATCAAGGTCTATTTGTTCAAGAAAGTACCATAGTATATTATTAGAAAATGCATCATGTAGGATGAAGTACATGGCATCCTCCATGCATGCCACGATGAGCCTTTTGGAGGCCATTATGTTGTAAAGAGGATAACCGACAAGATCTTGCAAACAAGATACTTTTGGTCTACTCTACATAACGATGTTGAACAATATGTCTCTAATTGTGATGAGTGCCAAAGGATGGGAAAACCTACAAAGAGGGATGAGATGTCATTACAACCCTAGGCCTCATTTGAACCCTTTAACAAATGGGGTCCAGACTTTTTAGGGCTCATTGACCCTCCTTCAAACCAAAAGCATCACATCCTAGTGTGCATTGATTATTTGACAAAATGGGCAAACATAAAAACCATAAAGAGTGGAATTCCTACATGAAAACATTTTTTCTAGGATTGGAGTCCCAACTCAAATCTCATTTAAAATCTCATGACATTGAACAAGATACGCCATATGAAATATGCCACCTACCACCCTTAAGAAAATGGAAAATTAGAAGTGACCAATAGATAATTAGAAAAAAATCTCACTAAGACAATTAGTATGCATAAGAAAGATTGATAAAATCGATTGGTTGAAGTTGTATGGGCATACAATACAACTTGGGAGACCACCTCGGGGTTCACACCTATAAGTTGGTATATTTCAAGAAGGTAATGTGTCCAATTGAATTTGAGATAGACACACTGAGAACAAACTCCATATTAAATTTGGATCTCTCTTAGTCTCAACAAGAAATATTATAGTTGTTGAGTGTGTTAGATGAATACAAGAATCAAGCCTTGTTTCATACTAAGGTAGTACATCAATAAAGAAAAATATCGCATGATAAGGTCATCAAGTCTAGGATTTTCAAATAAGGATATTGGGCCCTTCTATATGATTCCAAAATAAAATATTTCAAGGGTAAGTTAAAAACCAAATGGCTAGGACCATACCAAATAGACACATGCTATGAAAATGACTCGACTAAGATCAGAAGAATTAATGAGGAAAAAATACCTTTCATGGTCAATGGTTATAGGCTCAATATCTATAAATAATAATAATAATAATAATAAATAAATAACAAGACAGGAATTCACAACCCTACTTTAAAGTAAACAACTGAATGTGGTTGGGAGAAAAAATGCCCCCAACCCATTCTAATTTCTAAGGCCTATTGAAAAATAAAAGAGAAAACAAAAAAAGAGGAATAAAATTCCTTGGTGAATACCTCATTGAGGCACCAAGGACATGGATCTAATAAAAAACCTCATAGGATGTAACCTTAGCTCTTAAATAAAACTTTCCCCATTCTAAAAAAATTCACAAGCATCATGGGGTAGGGAACTAGTGAAAACAGGCGATGGCACTAGTACCCTGAGAAAAAGAAAAAAAGTATGACTCTAAGTTTAGTGTTTTCAAGTGTACAAAAGAATAACAACAACTATCCACATACAACATGAATACATCCTACATACACTCTGCACTATATACCCTACAAATTCTTCAAGATCCTCCAATATACAGGTCCCAAGCTACAAAACTCATTAAATATGCAATGCAAGTAAGCCCCTGCATCAACAACATATCAAAGCAATTCTATAATAGACATAAAAAAAATTACATAAGAACATCATCATTCATATCACCATCATAATTCATCATCAACACTAGCATCATCATTCATATCATCATCCACATTAGCACCATCATCATCAACTTTAGCATCAACTTCATCTTCAAATACAACACCAATTACATCATGATTCATATCAAAAACTCCATCTTCAAACAACATCAACATTAGCATTAGCTCCACCCTAAAATACAAAACAAGTATCATCCTTCATATCATCAACTACATCATCTTCAACACAATATATAATAGGATCAACAAATTTATATCCTACACAGACAAAGAAATATGAAGATCATAACAAAACAACAAGTTATTAAATTTTCACACTCTATCTTGTTATCAAGCAAGCATGCATCATCATAACAAAAGTTAGCAAAACATGCAACAACTACATATTTCATAGTTTTTAATGCAACAACCAAGGGTACATTATTTCAGCATGTCAACATATTTATGAGCCTACAAGAAGTTCAACTTGAAAGAGTTCAGATTGCATATCTCTATGTATATCATCATCTCTCTCATCCTATAGTAAGACCAACCTACAAGATTTTAAATTCCATCAAGGTCAACCTATAGCAACAATAATGTTTGTAGGCTTCTCCCAAGCTCAAATTTCAAACCTCCATTAAAAAAAAATCCAAATCCTTTACGAGAGAGGTTCCAAAAACACCTCATATATCATCACCCAACAACCAACTTACTCCATCAGAAGTAGGCATTTCTCACCCCCACCATTCATTATTTGTATCATAATACAATTCTTTAATCCCTCCACTTCAACCATTTCATTCATAAAACCATTCTCTTCCACTTAAAACTTCAACATTCAACTCACTAAAACAACCCATCACTTCATCCAACCCCATATTTCACCATATCCATCCATTCCCACCTCTATAAGGCTTCAAACCACCACTTTGTTCACTAAAGCATGCACCTACAAGCATATACAAGAAGCTACAAGAAGACATTGATTTACACCACTACATGAAGCTATAGGAGTTCTTTTCACATATTGATACAAGACGATACATGAAACCATTCAAAAAATAGAGTGTTATAGGAAGCTGCAAAAAACTAGTCTACAACACTCGGTTTGCCAAATTTTCACCAAAACTACTACCTAATCATATAGGGAACCCTACTTTAATATTGATACCCTCTGGAATATCGTTTCCCAGATTCATTTCTACATATATCTTGGCCATAAAGGTCATATCCAAAGATCTTGTTTTCCCATCAATATCAACCATTCTACCCAATTTGTCCCCTATCAATCTTAAATCCCTTTTTGACCATAACTCTAAGGGGATATAATGAAAATTAACCCACAAAGTTTAGACATCAACCCTTTCCCTCATAGGATCAAATAGAAACATTTAGTGTTTAAGAGATAAGATAGAACTATCCTTGTACCACTTCCCTACCAATGTGTTATATTTGTCACTTGCAGAACGGAAGATAAACCTTATTCATCCCCTTGTTAGTAGACATTGAACGATAGGTGCATAGCCTTACTCCTAATTCTAAAACTTCCTCACCCATATACTCATAGATTTCTCATATATTAATCTTCCATGGAATTTTCCTACCAATGTCGTCTCCTGATAGAGTTGCACTTGCTCCATAACCACATCTTGTCCAATATCAACCCCATACCTTTGGATCTTATTTTATTTCACTTTGACTTCCACCTCCTTTTGGACAACCCTTCCTTGATAGAATGTGATCAGCCACCCTTATCATCCACCTTATGAGTATTTTCAATGATAAACTAAATTGTTTTGTCCTTAATCTCAATGCCTTCCTTAGTAACTTCTATGAAAATTGAGTATCTCACCACCAAATAAATATGAGACACTTCTATGATGTTTGTGGACTTAGGTGGATGAGGGAGACTCCTTGAGCTCTGATCATTTACCACCAACTCCACCTTGACCAAAGAAGCCTTAACACCTGCACTAACATCATTTTTTGGAGCCATGTATACCTTCTCAGAAACCTTGACACCCTCGTCATTATCCAAGATCATATATGAGAATGAAAAAAACCACATGCTTCCATACTTTATTCCCCCATCAGAGATGTCAGGAAGGGTTTTGTATGTCAATTTAACATGCCCCATTTATGTTAATGACTTCCAAGGTAGATGTCATGACTATACCCCAAATAAAAACCTCACTAGGACATGCCAGTACAAAGATATGATATGAAAACCCCTCCTTAATGCTACAGAGGAACAAAAATCCCATTATCTTCCATAAAACCATCAATATGTTAGCATTTAAGGAGAAATCTCTCACCTCAAATGCTCATGTATTGATAACTATATAGTAACTATATTATATTAAATTAGGCTATTTTTATGTTATATTATATTGAGATATTGCTCTAGTCATTATAATAATAATAATAATAATAATAATAATAATAATAATCTATTTTTAAGGTCACGACCAAGCCAAACCAAATTGGTGTATGAGACCCCCTTGTTTGTGGGACAAGGGACCCCCCTCCGCCCAGTGATTTGACTGGTAAAGTCTACGAAGGTATACATACCCCACCCCCCTCTAGATTTGAACTTGTGACCTCTTAAGAGGAAACACATGTTCCTAACCATTAGGCCTACTTAGGTTGTATATCATTATATTATTAATGCATGATATATTATTATATAATATTTTATATCTTGTTACAATATATTGTACTTGCATTATATATTAATAATATATTATTGATTGTAACTTCATTATTATTATATATTAATAGTACATTAATTATTGTATAAAATCTATTATCATTTATTGTGTGTGCATGATATGTACTATATAGAGAAAAAAATAAAGTTAAGAATATGAATGGAAACACACAAACATAAATATTTCAGAGAGAACAGTAATACGGTGAAACCCAAGTTCTTTTAATGAATGAAATAGGAAAAGATTGTAAAATGAAAAGCAATACAAACTAGCTAGAATGTTAGTAGCTCATCTTTGAAGAGAGAGGTGTTGGTTACGCTCATTCATAAAAAAACATTACAAGAGGAAAAAATGGCCTTTTAACACAAAATAATAACCCTAAGAGGAAAAAACCGTAAATATCCAAATCCCCTACTCTATGAGATGAAGTTCCAAAAGGATTGTAGGCCTTGGGGTGGCTAGTTGATATGTCAACTTCCTAGGGGTGTAAATTTTCCATACAATATCCATTTGGGGCGCACAGTAGCTCATTGGAAATATCTAACTAAGAAGTAATTTTTTTGGTGGGAATGAACAATCCATGGTCACCCTTGGCCTTTGAATGGCCAAAAAACATTGTTTAAGGCCTCAAAACGGTTCTGAAAGTTTAGGGCCTAAAAAACTATTGATAAAAAACTTCCAAGATAGAGAATTGTGTTGATTCAGTGGAAGAGGTTGTAGCCACCAATTTCCACCTAGATAATTCCTCCCCAATTAGGAAGCAATTGTCCCCAATGCATCAAGTTCCCTCATGAGATGCGGAAAATTTTGTTGAAATTGACTCCTAGTGAGCCACTTGCCTTGGTGAAGAAGTTGTCCTACTTTGACAACCCAATAGAGTTGTATGTTATGTTGGTGGGTTCCCTTTGTCTTTGTTTCCATGATTTGGTCCATTTTATCTTTCTCAATGCAATCAGGATTGAGTTTTGTAGGGGCCAAATGCTCAGGCACCTCTAAGGTGTCCAATGGGGGTGGAAAATATGGTCGAAGAAGCTCCACATTAAATATTGGGTGCAAACAAAGGATGGGCGGGATACTTAATTCAAAATCATTCTCACACACAACCTTCTTGATGGTGTAAGGCCCATATTTAAGTGTTTTAATCTTCCTATGGCGCCCTATGAGGAACTCTTTCTACAAATGCTACCACACCTTATCACCAACCTAAAACTTGTGTGGAACTAGATGCTAGTCATGTCATTGCTTGTACCTAGAATTGGATTTCTACAATATATCATGAACATGTTGTTGGATTTGTTGGATCCATTCAACAAATTTGGTTTCTCTATATACCTCATTCTAAGGATGGGAGGAATCTTCATGCAAATATGCAACGGGAAGAGCTACATCAATGGGGGCCAATGGTTGGAACCCCAAGCACACCTAGAAAGGGTTGTGGCCAATAAAGTTGTGGAGAAATTTGGTATATCTATGTTGAACATATGGAAGGATGTGATCCCATGTACATGGATGCTTGGATTTGTACAAGTGCGGGATATGCACAATCATCCTATTGGCCATTTATGTTATTCCATATGTTTGGGGTTGGAAGGTAGTTTCTTTAGTTAGCTTGGTGTCCATTAGAGACAACTAGTTGGACCAAAAGGTACTAAGGAACCTATTGTCTCTATCTAAACTAATGGTCCATGTAGCCCAAAATGAACCCAAAAACACTCAAAGATCTTAGTAGTGGCTTCGATTGTGATACTCTTCTTACATGGTGCCAAAATGGTCATATTAAATAATCAGTAAACTACCATAAAGACATAATCGTTACCATGATTGGTGGAGGTAAAACCTGACATATAATCCATGGATACTATCTCCCAGGTATTTTATGGGTAAGGTAGAGGAGTGTACTACCCCTACTTATTAATGGCAAGTTTAGCAATGGCAGAAGTAGTGAATGATCTGATATAATTGTTGACATCCTATCAGAGTTTTGGCCAATATAAATACTTATGAAATATTTGTATTATTCTCTCCACATCGAAGTTCCATGCCACCCAATTGTAATGTGCCTCCCAAGTTATCTTTTCACACTCACTTGAAGGAACACAAATATGGCCCAAATAGCACAAAAGTGTGTCTTGGAGGTGAAAGTTTGGAACTTTTTTACTTGCATCCAATGTCTGATATGTAGCAGTGAAGTCAGGTTCATTTTCATACAATTGGGGGCACCCAGAGGTGTCGTGCCCACAAGAGTTAAGAACTATGGTTAGTGCCACAATCAGTGGTCGTCTAAGGAAATATGTGACACGGTTTGTTCTACCCTTCTTGAAATTAATGTTCAAGTGGAATTGTTACGAGTTTGTGGAACACTTATGATGGTAATAATTTTGTAACTTTCCTTGTATGTGCATGAATTTCATAGTCTTGTGATCAATGTGGATGATCATTTCCTTTCCCATGATATAAATCTTCCACTGTCAGCATGCCCACACAATGGAGTACATCTCCTAGACATAGGTGGGATATATGTGAACGACATCAGAGAGTGTCTCTTTGTGTTAAGCCACCAAATGTTCATGTTGAGTGAGGACTACTCCGATAGCATAATCAAGGGATCTATATCAATCTAAAATGGGTGTTGTAGGTCTGGTAGAGTGAGGATCGGTGCCAAGTAAAGGTGGCATTTAATATCCTTGAATGGTTTATGTTGTGACCCACACTAGGAAAATTTGGCTTTAACTCCACCCTTAGTCACTTGGCTTAAGGTCCAAGTGATCTAAGAGAACCCCAACACAAGCCTACGATAGACGTTGGCAAGTTCCAAGAAGCTACGGTGCTCTATTAAAGTCATCGGGGCTGGTTAATCATGAATCAATTGAATCTAGGTTGGGTCCACATGTACCCCATGTTCATCCACGATGTATCCTAGATACTAAATTCTATACATGCCAAATGATAATTTCTCTAGATTGGTTGCAAATTTAGAGTGCTTAGGATCTATTGAATGTGATGCAAATGTTATACCCAAGTTCTACTGAAGATTAGTATTTCATCCAAATATATTACCACAAAAGTGCTTGTGAACAACCACAAGATGTCATCCATCATCCTCATGAATTTTTTTGAAGCATTAGTCAAGCCAAAAGGCATGACTAGCCACTCAAAAAGGACTTATTTGGACTTGAAGGTGGTCTTCCATACATTAATTTGTTCAATAGAAACTATGTGGCATCCTGACTTCAACTAAATCTTACTAAGGAACTTCGCACCCTTAATTTGATCAAGAATATCGTTAATCTTGGGGATTCAGTATCGGTTCTTAATAGTGATTTTGTTTAGGGTTTCATAATTAATACAAAGTCACTGTGTCATGTCCTTCTTTTGCACCAATACAATTGGGCTCCCATAAGGTGAGGAGCTTGGTCGAATGTGGCCCTTTTGGATGAGATCATAAATCAGATGTTTTATTTCCTCATTCTCCAAAAGAGCATATTTGCATCATCCCATTAGGTAAAGGAGCACCAGGTATCAATTCAATTGAATGTTTGACGTTGAAATGCAAAGGCAACCCATAGGTGAAGAAAATGTATCTATGTATTCCTCTACAATATTATCCACTTTCTTTTGTTATGTAGAGAGGTCATGTGTTGAGGTGGTTGCAATCACAATGACCTTTAACTCACCTTCTGACTAAACCATGAAGAGGAAAAAATTTCTAGTCTAAGAGATTACCTTTCATCACTACTTTGGCAAGATCAAGGAAACTGCAATATTCAGGACTACCTATGGTACCCTATAGAGTTGGCCTATGAAAGTAACAATGACACTACGAGACCTAAACTCATAAACAACATGGTGTTTCCACATATAGTGTTTTCCTAAAATAGCATCACAAACTTCAAGTGGGGAAACATCACACAGTACCTCATCTTTGAAGGGTTTGACACCATAATACAAGTGGAATTTCCTAATGGGGAGGTCTCATCCCTGGTTCAACCAACTGATGGTGTATGGTTGGGGGTGTGGTTTTGTCTACAAATTCAACCTCTTCATGACCTTGATAGATATCAGTTTCTTTTGTCTACGACTATCAACAATGAAATGTAGTGGATTCCCCTTCACCCACATTTGTAAATAGAAGAGGCACTCCCCCTCTTCATGTTTCTCTAACTATTTGGGTTCGATCTTTGTGGTTGCAATGGTAGCATTGTATTTTTCATCAATGATTCACTTTCTCATATCCTGCTTTGAATCATATTATGAGTGAGAGTCTGAATCTTTTTCTTTCATCTCAGCCAATAACGATTATTTCGAGTGACATTCATCAATTTTGTGCCAAGGGATTTTTTGGAACTCACACAAGTTTTCAGTGTCCTTGGATTTCCCATTACCCTTATTTTCACGAGGCTTGGACTAGTTGTCTTGAGGTTGGATCTCATTGCTTTATCATTTGTTCTGTTATTCAAGGCCACCTTTACCATGCTTTTGTTGCAAAGGATTTGTAGACCCAAAATTCTGCTTATTCCTCTCCTTAATTTCTACTCGATTTTGATAGCATATTGACAAGTGGCTCTCAGTAAAGATATTTCCAAGAAATCCATCTCTGATTGGATGTACCTATGTATTCCATTATGGTACTTCAAAATGAATTGTCGTTTGAAGTCCCTAATACCCAAATTTGAGCACAAGGTATGGAAGATATTGGTGTCCTACAACACTATCTAGTCTCTCTGCTAACGTGGAGTTGTCCATCTCATGTACTAGTGTTCATAGTTTCCAACAGGATAAAATTCCTCCTTGAGGGCATCAATAAAGGTCTCCCAAGTGAGTTGTGTTATAAAGGTTGTAGATTCATCTCCATTATGTCTCTCCCAGTAACTTTCCCACCAATATTTGACATGGGAAATGGATTTAAGGAGTGTGAACGTGATCTTTTCGATGTCGAATTTTTTTTGAACAAAGTAATAACCCTCTAACAAATTTAACCATTTATTCAAAGAATCTACATCTATCTAGCCTTCAAATAAAGGAATATCAAAGTTAACTTGTACCTTGAAGGGTGTTGCACCTTTGAAATGGATGTTTGTTGATGGCACCTTGGCCACCGTTGGCAGTCATCAAAGGATCTAAGTGAAATTTTCCATCGTGTCATCCCTTGTCGTGCATTGGATTTCTCAAGCAACAACTTAAAAGGATCTCCTACTCCATCATCTCTCTCTCTCTTTTCATAGGATGCCACTTATGCCAGTGAGAGTAGTCTTCCCCAAGTGAAATTAGCTTGATACCCAACTCTTTATACCTTGACCTCATCGAGGACATGCACTAAGAAGCAACAAAGAGTAGATTGATATAGTACCATTGATATGGATTATATAGAGAATGAAATGAAATGAAGAAATATCAATGGAAACACATAGAAATAAATATTGCAAAGAGCACAGTAATACAATGAAACCCAAATTATATTAATGAATGAAATAGGAAAATAATGTAAAATGAAAATTAATACAAACTAGCTATAATTGTGTTAGTTTATCTCTGAAGAGAGAGGTTTCCTCTACGCTCGTTCACAAAAAGACATTACAAGAGGTTGAAATGGCCTTTTAACATAACATACTAAACCCTAAGAGGAAAAAACCCTAAATATCGAAAAACCTAACAGTAGGAGATGAAGCACCAAAAGGATTATGGGCCTCGATCTAACTAAGAAGTACAATTATTAGTAGGCCATAGCCACCCGAAGCCTCTCAATGTCCAAAACACATCATTTAAGGCGTCAAAACAGCCCCGAAATTTTAGGATCTAAAACATTGTAGATAAAAGAACTACCAAGATGGAGAATTGTGTTGAGTCAATGGTATAGGCGAGTGGCCACCAATGTCACCTATATTAGTGCAC
>JZKD02S2228098.1:141795-157080 GCA_000966675.3 Picea glauca
GGCCACCCGCCTATACCATTGACTCAACACAATTCTCCATATTGGTAGTTCTTTTATCTACAATGTTTTAGATCCTAAAATTTTGGGGTTGTTTTGACGCCTTAAATGATGTGTTTTGGACATTGAAGGGCTTCGGGTGGCTATGGCCTACTAATAATTGTACTTCTTAGTTAGATCGAGGCCCATAATCCTTTTGGTGCTTTATCTCCTACTGTTAGGTTTTTCGATATTTAGGGTTTTTTCCTCTTAGGGTTTAGTACGTTATGTTAAAAGGCCATTTCAGCCTCTTGTAATGTCTTTTTGTGAATGAGCGTAGCGGAAACCTCTCTCTTCAGAGATAAACTACCACATTTATAGCTAGTTTGTATTAATTTTCATTTTACAGTATTTTCCTATTTCATTCATTAATATAATTTGGGTTTCATTGTATTACTATGCTCTCTACAATATTTCTTTTTATGTGTTTCCATCCATATTCCTTCATTTCATTTCATTCTCTATATAATCCATATCAATGGTACTATATCAATCTACTCTTTGTTGTTTCTCAGTGCATGTCCTCGATGAGGTAAGGCTATAAAGAGTTGGGTATCAAGCTAATTTCACTTGGGGAAGACTACTCTCACTGGCCTAAGTGGCCTCCTATGAAAAAAAAGAGAGAGATGATGGAGTAGGAGATCCTTTTAAGTTGTTTCTTGAGAAATCCAATGCATGACAAGGGATGACACGAAGGAAAATTTCACTTAGATCCTTTGATGACTGCCAATGGTGGCCAAGGTGCCATCAACAAACAACCATTTCAAAGGTGCAACACCCTTCAAGGTACAAGTTAACTTTGATATTCCTTTATTTGAAGGCTAGATAGATGTAGATGCGTTGAATAAATGGTTAAATTTGTTAGAGGGTTATTACTTTGTTCAAAAAAAATTTGACATCAAAAAGATCACGTTCACACTCCTTAAATCCATTTCCCATGTCAAAGATTGGTGGGAAAGTTACTGGGAGAGACATAATGGAGATGAATCTACAACCTTTATAACACAACTCACTTGGGAGACCTTTATTGATGCCGTCAAGGAGGAATTTTACCCTGTTGGAAACTATGAACACTAGTACATGAGATGGACAACTCCATGTTAGCAGAGAGACTAGATAGTGTTGTAGGACACCAATATCTTCCATACCTTGTGCTCAAATTTGGGTACCATGGACTTCAAACGACACCTGGTTTTGAAGTACCATAATGGAATACATAGGTACATCCAATCATAGATGGATTTCTTGGAAATATCTTTACTGAGAGCCACTTGTCAATATGCTATCAAAATCGAGTAGAAATTAAGGAGAGGAATAAGCATAATTTTGGGTCTACAAATCCGTTGCAACAAAAGCATGGTAAAGGTGGCCTTAAATAACATACCAAATGATAAAACAATGAGATCCAATCTCAAGACAACTAGTCCAAGCCTCATGAAAATAAGGGTAATGGGAAATCTAAGGACACCAAAAACTTGTGTGAGTTCCAAAATATCCCTTGGCACAAAATTGATGAATGTCACTCAAAAGAATCGTTATTGGATGAGATGAAAGAAAAAGATTCAGACTCTCACTCATAATCTGATTCAAAGCAGGATATGAGAAAGTGAATCATTGATGCAAAATCCAATGCTACCATTGCAACCACAAATATCCAACCCAAATAGTTAGAGAAACATGAAGAGGGGGAGTGCCTCTTCTATTCACAAATGTGGGTGAAGGGGAATCCACTACGTTTCATTGTTTATAGTGGTAGACAAAATAAACTGATATATATCAAGGTCATGAAGAGGTTGAATTTGTAGACAAAAACACACCCCCAACCATACACCATCAGTTGGTTGAACCAGGGACGAGACATCCCCATTAGGAAATTCCACTTGTATTATGGTGTCAAACCCTTCAAAGATGAGGTATTGTGTGATGTTTCCCCACTTGAAGTTTGTGATGCTATTTTAGGAAAACCCTATATGTGGAAACACCATGTTGTTTATGAGTCTAGGTCTTATAGTGTCATTGTTACTTTCATAGGCCAACTCTATAGGGTACCATAGGTAGTCCTGAATATTGCAGTTTCCTTGATCTTGCCAAAGTAGTGATGAAAGGTAATCTCTTAGACTAGAAATTTTTTCCTCTTCACGGTTTAGTCAGAAGGTGAGTTAAAGGTCACTGTGATTGCAACCACCTCAACACATGGCCTCTCTACATAACAAGAGCAAGTGGATAATATTGTAGAGGAATACATAGATACATTTTCTTCACCTATGGGGTGCCTTTGCATTTTAATGTCAAACATTCAATTGAATTGATACCTGGTGCTCCTTTACCTAATGGGATGATGCAAAGATGCTCTCTTTTGGAGAATGAGGAAATAAAACATCTGATTTATGATCTCATAAAAAAGGGACACATTCGACCAAGCTCCTCACCTTATGGGAGCCCAATTGTATTGGTGCAAAAGAAGGACATGACACGGTGAATTTGTATTAATTATGAAACCCTAAACAAAATCAATATTAAGAACCGATACTGAATCCCCAAGATTAACGATATTCTTGATCAAATTAAGGGTGCCAAGTTCCTTAGTAAGATTTAGTTGAAGTCAGGATACCACATAGTTTCTATTGAACAAATTAATGTATGGAAGACCACCTTCAAGTCCAAATAAGTCCTCTTTGAGTGGCTAGTCATGCCTTTTGGCTTGACTAATGGTTCAAAAAAAATCATGAGGATGATGGATGACATCTTGTGGTTGTGCACAAGCACTTTTGTGGTAATATATTTGGATGAAATACTAATCTTCAATAGAACTTGGGTATAACATTTGCATCACATTCAATAGATCCTAAGCACTCTAAATTTGCAACCAATCTAGAGAAATGATCATTTGGCATGTATAGAATTTAGTATCTAGGATACATCGTGGATGAACATGGGGTACATGTGGACCCAACCAAGATTCAATTTATTCATGATTAACCATCCTCGATGACTTTAATAGAGCTCCGTAGCTTCTTGGAACTTGCCAACTTCTATCGTAGGCTTGTGTTGGGGTTCTCTTAGATCACTTGGACCTTAAGCCAGGTGACTAAGGGTGGAGTTAAAGCCAAATTTTCCTAGTGTGGGTCACAACATAAACCATTCAAGGATATTAAATGCCACCTCTACTTGGCATCGGTCCTCACTCTACCAGACCTACAACACCCATTTTAGATTGATATAGATCCCTTGATTATGCTATCGGTGTAGTCCTCACTCAACATGAACATTTGGTGTCTTAGCACAAAGAGACACTCTTTGATGTAGTTCACATATATCCCACCTATGTCTAGGAGATGTACTCCATTGTGTGGGCATGCCGACAGTGGAAGCATTATATCATGGGAAAGGAAACAATCATCCACATTGATCACAAGACTATGCAATTCATGCACATACAAGGAAAGTTACAAAATGATTACCATCATAAGTGTTCCACAAACTTGTAACAATTCCACTTGAACATTAATTTCAAGAATGGTAGAACAAACCATGTCACATATTTCCTTGGACGACCACCGATTGTGGCACTAACCATAGTTCTTAACTCTTGTGGGCACGATACTTCTGGGTGCCCCCAATTGTATGAAAATGAACTTGACTTCACTGCTACATATCAAACACTGGATGCAAGTAAAAAAGTTCCAAACTTTCACCTCCAAGACACACTTTTGTGCTATTTGGGCCATTTTTGTGTTCCTTCAAGTGAGTGTGAAAAGATAACTTGGGAGGCACATTACAATTGGGTGGCATGGAACTTCAATGTGGAGAGAATAATACAAATATTTCATAAGTATTTATATTGGCCAAAACTCTGATAGGATGTCAACAATTATATCAGATCATTCACTACTTTTGCCATTGCTAAACTTGCCATTAATAAGTAGGGGTAGTACACTCCTCTACCTTACCCATAAAATACCTGGGAGCCAGTATCCATGGATTATATGTCAGGTTTTACCTCCACCAATCATGGTATTGATTATATCTTTATGGTAGTTTGCTGATTCTTTAATATGACCATTTTGGCACCATGTAAGAAGAGTATCACAATCGAAGCCACTAAGATCTTTGAGTGTTTTTGAGTTCATTTTGGGCTACATGGACCATTAGTTTAGATAGAGACAATAGGTTCCTTAGTACCTTTTGGTCCAACTTGTTGTCTCTAATGGACACCAAGCTAACTAAAGCAAGTACCTTCCAACCCCAAACATATGGAATAACATAAATGGCCAATAGAATGATTGCACATATCCCACACTTGTACAAATCCAAGCATCCATGTACGTGGGATCAAATCCTTCCATATGTTCAACATAGATACACCAAATTCCTCCACAACTTTATTGGCCACAACCCTTTCTAGGTGTGCTTGGAGTTCCAACCATTGGCCCCCATTGATGTAGTTGTTCCCATTGCATCTTTGTAGGAAGATTCCTCCCATCCTCAGAATGAGGTATATAGAGAAACCAAATTTGTTGAATGGATCCAAGAAATCCAACAACATGTTCATGATATATTGTAGAAATCCAATTCTAGGTACAAGCAATGACATGACTAGCATCTAGTTCCACACAAGTTTATGGTTGGTGATAATGTGTGGTAGCATTTGTAGAAAGAGTGCCTCATAGGGCCCCATAGGAAGATTAAAACACTTAAATATGGGCCTTACACCATCCAGAAGGTTGTGTGTGAGAATGATTTTGAATTAAGTATCCCCCCCATCCTTTGTTTGCACCCAGTATTTAATGTGGAGCTTCTTCGACCATATTTTACACCCCCATTGGACACCTTAGAGGTGGCTGAGAATTTTTCCCCTACAAAACTCAATCTCAATTGCATTGAGAAAGCTAAAATGGACCAAATCATGGAAACAAATACAAAGGTAAGCCACCAACATAACATACAACTCTATTGGGTTGTCAAAGTAGGACAACTTCTTCACGAAGGCAAGTGGCTCACTAGGAGTCAATTTCAACAAAATTTTCCGCATCTCATGAGGGAACTTGATGCATTGGGGACAATTGATTCCTGATTGGGGAGGAATTATCTAGGTGGAAATTGGTGGCTACAACCTCTTCCACTGAATCAACATAATTCTCTATCTTGGAAGTTTTTTATCAATAGTTTTTCAGGCCCTAAACTTTTAGAACTGTTTTGAGGCCTTAAACAATGTTTTTTGGCCATTCAAAGGCCAAGGGTGACCATGGCTTGTTCATTCCCACCAAAAAAATTACTTCTTAGTTAGATATTTCCAATGAGCTACTGTGCGCCCCAAATGGATATTGTATGCAAAATTTACACCCCTAGGAAGTTGACATATCAACTAGCCATGCTAGGGCCTACAATCCTTTTGGAACTTCATCTCATAGAGTAGGGGATTTGGATATTTAGGGTTTTTTTCTCTTAGGGTTATTATTTTGTGTTAAAAGGCCATTTTTTCCTCTTGTAATGTTTTTTTATGAATGAGCGTAACCAACACCTCTCTCTTCAAAGATGAGCTACCAACATTCTAGCTAGTTTGTATTGCTTTTCATTTTACAATCTTTTCCTATTTCATTCATTAAAAGAATTTGGGTTTCACCGTATTACTGTGCTCTCTGAAATATTTATGTCTGCGTGTTTCCATTCATATTCTTAACTTGATTTTTCTCTCTATATAGTACATATCATGCACACACAATAAATGATAATAGATTTTATACAATAATTATTGTACTATTAATATATAATAATAATGAAGTTACAATCAATAATATATTATTAATATATAATGCAAGTACAATCTATTATGACAAGATATAAAAATATTATATAATAATATATCATACATTAATAATATAATGATATACAACCTAAGTGGGCCTAATGGTTAGGAACATGTGTTTCCTCTTAAGAGGTCACAAGTTCAAATCCAGAGGGGGGTGGGGTATGTATACCTCCATAGACTTTACCAGTCAAATCGATGGGCAGAGGGGGGTCCCTTGTCCCACAAACAAGGGGGTCTCATACACCAATTTGGTTTGGCTTGGTCGTGACCTTAAAAATAGATTATTATTATTATTATTATTATAATGACTAGAGCAATATCTTGATATAATATAACATAACAATAACCTAATTTAATATAATATAGTTACTATATAGTTATCAATACATGAGCATTTGAGGTGAAATGTTTCTCCTTAAATGCTAACATATTGATGGTTTTATGGAAGATCATGTGATTTCTCCTTAAATGCTAACATATTGATGGTTTTATGGAAGATAATGGGATTTTTGTTCCTCTGTAGCATTAAGGAGGGGTTTTCATATCATATCTTTGTACTGGCATGTCCTAGTGAGGTTTTTATTTGGGGTATAGTCATGACATCTACCTTGGAAGTCATTAACATAAATGGGGCATGTTAAATTGACATACAAAACCCTTCCTGACATCTCTGATGGGGGAATAAAGTATGGAAGCATGTGGTTTTTTTCATTCTCATATATGATCTTGGATAATGACGAGGGTGTCAAGGTTTCTGAGAAGGTATACATGGCTCCAAAAAATGATGTTAGTGCAGGTGTTAAGGCTTCTTTGGTCAAGGTGGAGTTGGTGGTAAATGATCAGAGCTCAAGGAGTCTCCCTCATCCACCTAAGTCCACAAACATCATAGAAGTGTCTCATATTTATTTGGTGGTGAGATACTCAATTTTCATAGAAGTTACTAAGGAAGGCATTGAGATTAAGGACAAAACAATTTAGTTTATCATTGAAAATACTCATAAGGTGGATGATAAGGGTGGCTGATCACATTCTATCAAGGAAGGGTTGTCCAAAAGGAGGTGGAAGTCAAAGTGAAATAAAATAAGATCCAAAGGTATGGGGTTGATATTGGACAAGATGTGGTTATGGAGCAAGTGCAACTCTATCAGGAGACGACATTGGTAGGAAAATTCCATGGAAGATTAATATATGAGAAATCTATGAGTATATGGGTGAGGAAGTTTTAGAATTAGGAGTAAGGCTATGCACCTATCGTTCAATGTCTACTAACAAGGGGATGAATAAGGTTTATCTTCCGTTCTGCAAGTGACAAATATAACACATTGGTAGGGAAGTGGTACAAGGATAGTTCTATCTTATCTCTTAAACACTAAATGTTTCTATTTGATCCTATGAGGGAAAGGGTTGATGTCTAAACTTTGTGGGTTAATTTTCATTATATCCCCTTAGAGTTATGGTCAAAAAGGGATTTAAGATTGATAGGGGACAAATTGGGTAGAATGGTTGATATTGATGGGAAAACAAGATCTTTGGATATGACCTTTATGGCCAAGATATATGTAGAAATGAATCTGGGAAACGATATTCCAGAGGGTATCAATATTAAAGTAGGGTTCCCTATATGATTAGGTAGTAGTTTTGGTGAAAATTTGGCAAACCGAGTGTTGTAGACTAGTTTTTTGCAGCTTCCTATAACACTCTATTTTTTGAATGGTTTCATGTATCGTCTTGTATCAATATGTGAAAAGAACTCCTATAGCTTCATGTAGTGGTGTAAATCAATGTCTTCTTGTAGCTTCTTGTATATGCTTGTAGGTGCATGCTTTAGTGAACAAAGTGGTGGTTTGAAGCCTTATAGAGGTGGGAATGGATGGATATGGTGAAATATGGGGTTGGATGAAGTGATGGGTTGTTTTAGTGAGTTGAATGTTGAAGTTTTAAGTGGAAGAGAATGGTTTTATGAATGAAATGGTTGAAGTGGAGGGATTAAAGAATTGTATTATGATACAAATAATGAATGGTGGGGGTGAGAAATGCCTACTTCTGATGGAGTAAGTTGGTTGTTGGGTGATGATATATGAGGTGTTTTTGGAACCTCTCTCGTAAAGGATTTGGATTTTTTTTTAATGGAGGTTTGAAATTTGAGCTTGGGAGAAGCCTACAAACATTATTGTTGCTATAGGTTGACCTTGATGGAATTTAAAATCTTGTAGGTTGGTCTTACTATAGGATGAGAGAGATGATGATATACATAGAGATATGCAATCTGAACTCTTTCAAGTTGAACTTCTTGTAGGCTCATAAATATGTTGACATGCTGAAATAATGTACCCTTGGTTGTTGCATTAAAAACTATGAAATATGTAGTTGTTGCATGTTTTGCTAACTTTTGTTATGATGATGCATGCTTGCTTGATAACAAGATAGAGTGTGAAAATTTAATAACTTGTTGTTTTGTTATGATCTTCATATTTCTTTGTCTATGTAGGATATAAATTTGTTTATCCTATTAGATATTGTGTTGAAGATGATGTAGTTGATAATATTAAGGATGATACTTGTTTTGTATTTTAGGTTGGATCTAATGCTAATGTTGATGTTGTTTGAAGATGGAGTTTTCGATATGAATCATGATGTAATTGGTGTTGTATTTGAAGATGAAGTTGATGCTAAAGTTGATGGTGATGGTGCTAATGTGGATGATGATAGGAATGATGATGCTAGTGTTGATGATGAATTATGATGGTGATATGAATGATGATGTTCTTATGTAATTTTTTTTTATGTCTATTATAGAATTGCTTTGATATGTTGTTGATGCAGGGGCTTACTTGCATTGCATATTTAATGAGTTTTGTAGCTTGAGACCTGTATATTGGAGGATCTTGAAGAATTTGTAGGTTATATAGTGCAGAGTGTATGTAGGATGTATTCATGTTGTATGTGGATAGTTGTTGTTATTCTTTTGTACACTTGAAAACACTAAACTTAGAGTCATTTTTTTTTCTTTTTCTTAGGGTACTAGTGCCATCGCTTGTTTTCACTAGTTCCCTACCCCATGATGCTTGTGATTTTTTTTAGAACGGGGAAAGTTTTATTTAAGAGCTAAGGTTACATCCAATGAGGTTTTTTTATTAGAGCCATGTCCTTGGTGCCTCAATGAGGTATTCACCAAGGAATTTTATTCCTCTTTTTTTGTTTTCTCTTTTATTTTTCAATAGGCCTTAGAAATTAGAATGGGTTGGGGACATTTTTTCTCCCAACCACATTCAGTTGTTTACTTTAAAGTAGGGTTGTGAATTCATGTCTTGTTATTTATTTATTATTATTATTATTTTTTTTTTATAGATATTGAGCCTATAACCATTGACCATGAAAGGTATTTTTTCATCATTAATTCTTCTGATCTTAATCGAGTCATTTTCATAGCATGTGTCTATATGGTATGGTCCTAGCCATTTGGTTTTTAACTTACCCTTGAAATATTTTATTTTGGAATCATATAGAAGGGACCAATATCCTTATTTGAAAATCCTAGACTTGATGACCTTATCATGCGATATTTTTCTTTATTGATGTACTACCTTAGTATGAAACAAGGCTTGATTCTTGCATTCATCTAACACACTCAAAAACTATACTATTTATTGTTGAGACTAAGAGAGATCCAAATTTAATATGGAGTTTGTTCTCAGTGTGTCTATCTCAAATTCAATTGGACACATTACATTCTTGAAATATACCAAATTATAGGTGTGAACCCTGAGGTGGTCCCCCAAGTTGTATTGTATGCCCATACAACTTCAACCAATCGATTTTATCAATCTTTCTTATGCATACTAATTGTCTTAGTGAGAATTTTTTCTAATTATCTATTGGTCACTTCTAATTTTCCATTTTCTTAAGGGTGGCAGGTGGCATATTTCATATGGTGTATCTTGTTCAATGTCATGAGATTTTAAATGAGATTTGAGTTGGGACTCCAATCCTAGAAATTTTTTTTTCATGTAGGAATTCCACTCTTCATGGTTTTTACGTTTGCCCATTTTGTCAAATAATCAATGCACACTACGACGTGATGCTTTTGGTTTGAAGGAGGGTCAATGAGCCCTAAAAATTCTGGACCCCATTTGTTAAAGGGTTCAAACGAGGCCTAGGGTTGTAATGCCATCTCATCCCTCTTTGTAGGTTTTCCCATCCTTTGGCACTCATCACAATTAGAGACATATTGTTCAACATCCTTATGTAGAGTAGACCAAAAGTATCTTGTTTGCAAGATCTTGTCGGTTATCCTCTTTACAACATAATGGCCTCCAAAAGGCTCATCATGGCATGCATGGAGGATGCCATGTACTTCGTCCTACATGATGCATTTTCTAATAATATACTATGGTACTTTCTTGAACAAATAGACCCTGATCAAAGAGTAGGTGACACTTTTCCTAACAATATTTCAAGGTTCTCTCTAAGAGAAGTGTTTTGGAAACCTTCCTATACCTAAGTATCTAGATATGTTAGCGAACTAGGGAGTTTCTATGGAGATTGAAAAGAGATGTCCATCAAGAAAAGTATCATCCACACTCTCATTATCTACGACATTATTTAGTCTCGATAGAAAATATACAACAACATTTTGTTTTCCCAGGTTGTCAGATCAAATTCTCGCAACAATAAAATCCATCTAATTGTCTCGCCATTAATATCAGATTTGTTCATTAAATATTTGATGGAATCAAGGTTGGTATGCACAAAAACTAGCCATCTAGTGATATAGTGTCTAAATTTCTTAATGGTATATGCAATTGCAAGAAGTTCTTTCTCAATGACAATATAATTTAGTTCTTCCCTAGATAAGTTTTTGTTGATAAATTAAATGGAAAAGGGTATTGTCTTCTTATTGTCCTAGAATTCTTTGTCAAATGCATTTGTAAGAATATGGAATGGAATATTCCATTTCATACATTGTAATATAGGGGATGAGATAATATTTTCTTTAATATTTTCAAATTCTATTTGGCATTGTTCTATCCAAAGGAAGTCAATGTCCTTGGACAACAATGTGAATAAGGGGTGGGGATAGTTTAGTAAAATATTTGGTAAACCACCTGTAATACCCTGCACGAACAATAAAACTTCTTACATATTTTTTTGGGGGTATAGGAAGGTACTCGATTGTGTTCACCTTAGTTTGGTCAACTTCAATCCATCTGGATGAGATATGGTGACCTTTGAATATTCCATTTTTTTATGGATTAGTGACAAGTTCATTTCTTCACACATTTTTAGAACACTTTCAAGAATCATCAAGGCCTCTTAAATTTAATTGCCATAAGTTGTAAAATCATCCATGCAGATCTCTACACTGTCATGGACTAGATATGATAATATGTTGAGTACAACTCTTTGGAAAGTTGTTAGATCATTGCAAAGGCCAAAGGGAAGGACCTTCTAGGAAAATATTCTCCAAGGGTAGGTAAAGGTAGTTTATCTTGATCCTTAAGGATGATATATATTTGGTTGCATTTACTAAACCCATCCAAAAACGAAAAGTACTTTTTACCTTCTAAGATATACATCACTTGATCAATGTAAGGGGAAGTGGTCTTTACTTGTGCCTTTGTTGATATCTCAGTAATCTACACACACCTTCCATTTTCCATTCTTCATAGAAATTATAACCAGGGGTGAAATACATTCACTATCATATATTTGGTAAATGAATCTTGCATCTAAAAGTTTTTACAACTCTCCCTTAACTATATCTTTCAAGGTAGGGTTCATTATTCTTTGAGGTTTCCTAATGGGCGTAAATTCATCTGTGATGTAGATATGGTGTGGAAATATGTTTGGATGAATACCTTTCATATCCTTGTAACCCTAGGCAAATGTTGTTGTGTGATTTTCAAGGATAGTTAACAATTTTTTCTCTTGGACAATAGTGAAATTAGTGTAAATTTTTCATAGTTTTAGAGGGGCATTGTAACACCCATCTAGGATGTTAGGCAATTGATCACTCATTAAATACATATGCATTAACAACTTTGATTTAACATAATTTCATTGATTTTCATTTCCACAACTCTTTTACATTTGGTCAATGATAACTGTAAATAACATGATGAATTAAGTAATATGTTAACTCTAATATTTATAACTTAAAACAAGAGTACAACAAAATACCTCCTCCATGGTTTGTCTAAGATCATCAATTGCAATATAGCTTTGCTAGTAGTAGGAAGATGCTTCCAACCATTCTTTTCCCGCTTTCCCAGAGTGAAACAACATAATCCTCCCAACCAACTAGGAGCCTAGCCGACTTCCTAGCTCCAAGAAACCTTTTGGTTTCTTGGCCCTCCGTGCTCGTGACCCCAAGAAAAGAAAAACACAAATTCTCAAATAAAACCATCATAAGAAATATATCTTCCAAAGATTTCACAACCTCTCATCATGCTCAAACCTCCTCATGCCCTTCCTCGCCACTTGTTCTCCCTATTTATCAAGTTTCTATACACCCTTCTCCAAGTCTCCTCAACCACCCTCATTATTATCCATCAACCTCCCTTATCTAGATTTTTGGGAAAAAATTAAAATAAAACTAAAATATAAATGATTTGCATTAAACAACAATAAATAAAATGCAAAGTCTTTCTTCTCATGCTAGCTAATAAATGCAATTTTACAATTTTCCCCAAAATGTACATGATAACCGCTCATGCTCATTTAATTTATCATACCAACCATCAATCAAAGTCAAAGAAGGTATTTAATACTTCTAGATATTTTGTATGCAATATAATTTACATAATTAATAAACATTCAATTAACTAGTTAATAATCTACTTTAATAATTAATACATTAATTAATTGTACTAGTGTACATGTGTAGGATATGTGTGCGTAGCTAGCATACACATATCTCATGCATGTACTAACGATAAACAACCATTGCCTCTAGTGCATAGTTCCTATACGATCACACCAAGACATGTAGGACACTAGATCAAGTAATGCATCATTTAATAATCTTAATGAACAAAATTACACCAATTCATCAATAACTCATTATAACACTTAAAATATCAATAGGAAATCAAAAGAGGGTTTTAAACATGGTAGGAATGAAGTGAGTAAACAATAGTGGCATCTCTAATCCCCAATCAGTATTCTCAACTAACATCGAAGCATCCTTCCTTCCTAAGCTACTTCAATCTTACATCATATCCTTTCCTCTATTGGACTAAGTTGGAGCGTCAGTTATATTGACCTAACTCCAGATAGAACCCGTAAGCGGAAGTGTCATACATCTCAACCAAGCTTCCCCAATAGGCAACTAGTAATCGCCATCAGACGTCTAGGGGAGAGTGACTTCACACAACCCTCCCACGACTCTAGGTTTCAGAGGATAAACGATGGGAAATACCTCCACCCCTCCCTATAGAACTAGGGTCAACACCATACATCAAGCCCTATTGTGCAACTACTATTCTTAGAGTCACGTCATCAAACAACCACTCTGGGAAAGTTGTGTGTCCTGTCAAAACCAAACTTACTACAAATCATAACAATATTTCAAATCATAAATTAAATAGTAATTATAACTTATAGCATACATTATCTTCTTGATGTCTACAACATCCATGTTACCTCATCACTGTAGTCATTTGGCTATCACATAGCTCATCAACTTGTAGGTTAGTTCACCAATAATTCATATCCAAGTATATACATCATAATTTCATATAAGAATCCATATTTGTATTGACGTTCAATTAAGAAATGGATGTTTATTTTTATCATGTCTTGCATCTGTTATGCATTCAAAACATAACTTTGAATTGATATCCATGTACCTAAATTCCACATCTTAATTTGCATGTTTAAACAAATCAAAGAGTTATCATCATCATGAGCATATAACAATGAAAATAATAGTATGCAACACATAAATAGGTCAAGATGTACATTTGTCACATGTCTATATCAACATTGTTGAGTCCAAATAGTTGTTAAGCAATGGATTACTAAGATGAGAAAAATCAAAGTTCTAACTACCTAAGGCCAAAATATGGGGCGTTACATACACCCACCCTTCAAGAAAATTTATCCCGAAGTTATGATCATTCACAATATGAGAACAATTTATGACAAAACTTTTATGTGTCTTTCGTGATAAAAAACGTTGTGTTATATTGGTCCCAGTGGACCTTGAATTGATTAAAACACGTCGAGGCTATTAATATATTGATTGCAGCTACGCCTTTTTAGCATGAACCTAACTAAGTCTCGACACTATTTCATTACCACTTGTAATTTAATTAATGAAAATGCACACTTGTCTTATAGATTTATTCTTCCTAAGTTTCATATAGGAACTCATATTTAGAGTATAGTCTATTAGTTTGATCGCTAGTTAGAACCTTATCTTATCATCAATTATTTATTTAAGTGAATCTTATATTGAGTTCAATATATATTTCATCATGTCATACATACAATCCCACCTTGGATACCTTGATAATTATAAGCAATCATGATTGAATTTGATTATTACTCTAGTTTGACAATACATATGCCATCACTCATGAGATTGGCACACAAAAGTTTGAACCATGCATGGAAACATAGACTAAGATAATGCTAATTGATTGTCATGTGATGTCGTCACTTTATGTTTTTTTTGGTCATTTTCCTCGATCTCTCTTTCCTCTTAAGTCATATAAATTAGATCTCGACCAAGTTAATAGTTGAGTAGGATTATCTTCATCATAGTTGAGAAAATCATGATTTCTATCCACAGTTAATTATTACCAATGTGCCTATACATAAAGAGCACCATTTTGGCACGTGAGTTAGTGAACATTTATATACCAAGAATAAATTACTAAGGGTTCATTCCAAACTCTTTAGTCACTTGTCCTTAAGGTATTCTCTTATCGCAATTGTACTTTGTATGTCTCACAATTATATCATCTATACCTACATAAATACTACTAACTCTAGCCTATAATGTAACATCCTGCTCTGGCGCACTTACAAAACTTATTCTTTGAGGACACTTGCTCGCAAGTGATCTGGATTTTTATGATGATAAAACATTTATCCTTGATTATGATGCGTTAAGATAGATGGCATGATGTTTTTACTACTTTGATGTAGACAGGTGCTGCTGACTCAGTTTCATTGAGTGTGCAGGGTTTCAGACCTTGAGGAGGCAGAGGCATCGGTGGAACCCCCTTGGACTCCGGATTGAGTCAGGGAGTGTGCTATTTGGGTTGATTTATTTACTGTGATATTGCTTTGTTCTGATGATATGATGTTGACATGATCTGACACGATTGTTGATGATGCAGGCTGACGATAGCTTGCCGACCAGACTCACATATGGAGTAAAGGGGCCACACATGATTTCCAGAGAGGTTGAGGGAGAGGTGTGGACAACA
>JZKD02S2228098.1:187506-207258 GCA_000966675.3 Picea glauca
ATGGGTGTTGTATCTGCATGTGCATTTTCCTTCATGTCCAAATACCTTCATCAATCTTGCGGTCCAAAACCCATGACTAGGGTTGACATCAATGACAACAATCAATCTTCCAACATCTCCAAGGGTTGACATCAATCACTAAGGGTTGACATCAATCTACAATATCACTCTCCAATGATTGACATCAATAACAATCAACAATCCATACCAACTGTCCACCAACCTAAACCAATTGTATGACACATTTTTCTTTGATGTTTGTTTTGAGTTTGAATTGAAGCATTAGAAAGATATTGAAAAGACCTAAAAATCTTTTGTTATGCACTTTTGATGACTCCCAATATAGATTATTTTAGATTTGCAAAAGAATAAAAAACAATATTTTGACGTATGTCAAATGTTGTTTTTCTATTCTTTTGTAAATATGTAACAATATGTTGAGAATTATCAAAAAGTGTATAATAATAAAATTGTATCTCTCTTAAAAATATTTTCGATTGTTCAAAGATCACCCAAAAAGATGTTAAATAAAAAGGTCATGTCAAAATTATGAAATTTTTTTTAGGGTTAAAAAAATATTTTTTAATTATTTTAAAAATCACAATATATCTATGTAAGAATGTAGAAAACTTATAACATAAGATTAATAATTCTCTTCCATATCTTTCTAATGGCCAAAGAACATCCAAAATGAAGGTTAAAACAAAATGTTATGACAAATATATGAAATATTTCTCAAAAGGAGCACCTTATGTTTGGTGCATAATGTTAATTGATCGTAGATTTTAAGATTGCTTCAACACACGAGAGGCCTTCTTAGGCTTTGAAGGAAAAAAAAAGTTAAAAGAATATATCACATCCAATAGATTTTTTGATATTATTCAAAAGATAGTGAAAAGTATAAGCAACGACATGATCAACATCAAGTTCTACACAAGTACAGACTTGCTAACAAGGTTGAACCTTATCACAAAATAAAGTATCCCACTTGCTTGGAGAATGCATAAGCTATTGCAAAAATAAACTACAACCTATTAAAATGATTCTTAAGGGAAGTTGTAGATATCAGAAAGGAGCCCAATAATATGGATAAAAATGACAACCTTAAGATTAGTAATGCTTGATTACCCATCTTACATAGCTAAAATAATAAAAAACATATAAATAAACATTAGATAAATATAACTAGTTATTATTAGATCAATAATATTAAAACAATAATAAAATATACAAATTGTAATAAAACTAAAATAATAAAATTATAATAATAAAATTTCATGATTAAAAATTTCAATATTTTAATAAAAACTTTATATAATCATTTATCCTCATTGGTAAAGTTTTTAGCATGGCAAATGTTTTATTTTAGAGCTAAGGTTACTTTCTGTGAGGTTTTCAATTATATCCATGTCCTTGTTGCCTTAATAAGGTTTTCATCAAGGATTTTTTTGATTTTTTTTTAGAATGGATTGGAGTTATTGTTGCTACCAACCACATTCAATTGTTGACTTTGAAGTAGGGTTGTGAATTCTTCTTTTATTGGTGTTTTTGCATACTCACTATCATAATGAAAATATTTTCTAATTCCCTACTATTTGCCAATTTCCTTAAGGCTGCTAGGTGGAAGATTTCATATGGTGTATCTTGTTTAACTACATGAGATTTTAAATGAGATTAGAGGTGAATTGGCCCCTGATCTGTCATTATTTCTATTGGGACTCCAAACCTATAAAAATGTTTTCATGTAGGAATTATGCTACCTTTTCTTGGTTTGCATTCTTCATGGTTTTTACCTTTGCTCATTTTGTCAAATAATCAATGCAAACAAGGATGTGATGCTTCTTGTTTGAAGGAGGATTAATGAGACATACAAAGTTCAGACCCCATTTATTAAAGAGTTCAAATGAGATCAAGGGTTGTAATGACATTTCATCCCTCTTTGTAGGTTTTCCCATCCTTTGGCACTCGCCACAATTATAGACACATTGCTCAACATGTTTATGTAGAGTAGAACAATAGTATCTTGTTTGTAAGATCTTATATGCTATCCTCTTTGTAGCATAATGGTATCCACAAATCTCATCGTGGAATGCATGGAGGATTTCATGTACTGGATCCTATCTGATGCATTTCTTGAGAATCTATTCTGGTCCAAGCTTTAACGAATAATCCTTGATCAAAGTATAGGTGGCACTTTTCTTGAAAATCTTGCAAGGTTATTTGTAAGAGAAGTGTTGAGGAAACTTGCATGTAGCTAAGTAGTTGGATATGCCATTAAACCATAGAGTTTCTATGGAGATTACAAAGAGATGCTCATTAATAAAACTATCATCTAGAATCTCATTATCTACAATATTTGTTAGTCTTGATAGAAAATCTACAACAATGTTATGTTTGCTTGAATTGTCAAGGATTCTTTAATCAAATTATTGTAGCAATAAAAGACATGTAATTTAGTCCTTCAATTAATATCATCTTTGTTCATAAATATTTGATGGAATTATGGTTTGTATGCACAAAAACTGGGCATCTAGTGATATAGTTTCTAAATTTGCTAATGGCATATACAATTGAAAGATTTTTGTTCTTAATGATAATATAATTTAGTTCTTCTCTAGATAAGTTTTTGCTAATAAATTAAATTGCAAAGGGAGTCTTATCTTCTTGTTGGCATAGAAAACTTTTTTCAGATCCATTTGTATGAATGTGGAATGGAATATTCCATTTGGGACCTTGCAATATAGGGGTTGGGATAAGTTTTTATTTAAAATATTTTCAAAGTTTATTTGGCATTCTTCTATCCAAAGGAAGTCAATGTCCTTGGACAACAATGTGAACAAGGGGAGGGGCTAGTTTGCTAAAATATTTGGTAAACTTCCTGTAGTACCCTGCATGGCCATGAAAAATTCTTACATGTATTTGACTATTTTCATCTTAGCTTGGTCAACTTAAATCCCTTTGGATGGGATACAGTGACCTAGAACAATCCCTTCACTCATGAGAATGTTGCATTTTTCATGGATTAGTGACAGGTCTGTTTCTTCACACCTTTTTAGCACATTTCAAGTCTATTTATCAAGGTCTCTTAAATTGAATTTCCAAAGGTCTAAAATCATCCATGTAGATATTTATAGTGTAATAGACTAGATATGAGAATATGTTGAGTACAACTCTTTAGAAAGTTGCAGGAGCATTGTAAAGGCCAAATGGAAGGACCTTATAGAAAAATGTACCCTAAGGGTAGGTAAAAGTAGTTTTATATTGATCCTTAGGGCTGGTCTATATTTGGTTGTATTCACTAAACCCATCCAAAAATGAAAAATACTTTTTACTGCTAAGGTATCTATAACTTGATCAATGAAAGGTAAGAAGAAGTGGTCTTTCCTTGTGGCTTTGTTGAGATCTCGGTAATCTACACACACCCTCAATTTTCCATTCTTCTTATGCACTATAACCAGGGGTGAAACCCATTCACTATTAGAGATTGGGTAAATGAATGGACTGCATCTAATGTTTTTTATAATTCTCCCTTTACTATATCTTTCAAGGTAGGGTTCATTCTTCTTTCAAGTTTTCTAATGGGTGTAAATCCATCCTTGATGTCGATTGGTGTGGACATATGTTTGGATGAATACCTTTCATTCCTTGTAATCCTAGGCAAATGTTGTGTGATTTTCAAAGATTATTAGCAATTGTTTCTCTTGGACAATAGTCAAATTAGTGCTAATTTTAAGGGTTTTAGAGGGGCATATTTCCAGTATTTTGACAATGAGTAAACCTTGCTAAGAAAATTATTTTAAGTCAATAGAAATTTCAGTTTGTCCTTTCGAATTGGGGGCATTTGAGGTCTAAAATGGGCCTCCTAAGAGATATAATAAATAATTGTGAGTTAGTCATTTAGCAGGAAATGTATATTTACAACTCATCTATTGCACTACAATCTATGTAACTATGGTTAGCTAAATTGAAGGAATGCCTAGAAATAAAAACAATAAAAAATCTTTATTTTTTTTTTGTATCTAGGGGAATCGGTAAGGGCGGCGATATCTGGCTCACGTGACACAGGGTCGAATCCTGCCGACTGCCTTATAACCCCTGGGGAGAACCACACCACCCACAAGAATGACCTCCAGATAAGACGAGGTTTGAACTCATGACCTGCTTAGCAACACGAATACCTTAACAACACGTCTGTTGACCACTAGACCACACCCCTGTGGGAAACAATAAAAACTCTCTATTTATGTGACTAGAAATAAAACTATTTTTAAGAATATGAATTACTTTTAATAAAAAATGTAGTACTCAAAGTACTTTTAAGTATATAAATTACGTTTAATAAAAAAGAGTCTTATTTATAAAGTAATACTTATATAATAAATAATAATGTAATATTTTTTGAATGTAACCCATTACATTCATTTTTTAAATCAAGGGAATATAATATGGACAAATTTAAAAAATAATACATAATTTGTAATACGGATTATATTCACAAATCCAAACTAAGATATAAATAAATGAAAACCATGTATAAACCATTTATCCATATATTATTTAACTAATGTATAATGTATGGAGTGCATGTTCCACTTATTCCATATATTAGTTAAATTAATATATTAATACAATTTAATTAATATGAAATGTGTGGAACTAATATATTGATACCCATATATTAATTTAACTAATATATGGAGTGGTTCCATGTATTCCACACACATAATGTATGGAGTACATGGTTCCACATACTCCATACATAACCATGTACCCCACACATTTTTTTTTTTTAAATAAAAAGGGGGGAGCCTGCTATAATATATTATCAAAAAACTGTATCAGAATGTACATAGACAAGAGTCTGAGTCATCCAAAATGCTGCTGGAAACCGGAAACCAGCATAGATACAAAGCATAAACAACTATAAATTATTGGCACCTGTCCTGCCCGGAGGAAACCAGGACAGGTGCCCAAAGTCTAAGAAAACATAAAACTGTAGCATAAAACTAAAAATCCATAGGACATGAGAAGCCTAGGTAGTTGGTGACCTGTCATCTTCATTTGTCTTCCACGTGGAGCCGGCCGGGATGGCGAAATACTGCGCACAAAGGGGACATTTTCGCCGAGCTGGAGCACCAGAGTAGGCATCGAGAAGCACGTCCAAGCGTTGGCCCATGATGAGTGCCCGATGCTCCAGGTCAGCCATGTGGCCTCGGAGCTCAAACACCAAGGACAGGTGCTCCTCGCAGAGGAGAAAGACATGCATGTCACCACCTTCGTCGTCGGGCGTTCTTCGCCTCGCTTCATCCTGCCCACCACTTCGAACTTCCTTTGCCGGCGCACCTCCAGCATCAAATGCAGCCTCCATTTTCGGCCAGGGAACCTCTTCCACAATGCAGCCAGGAAAGTCGGCTTCCAACCCCAGATTGTGTTTGCAGTCCCCACTGCTAAACCTCCCTATATCGCTCGGCATCTCCATTGGCGTCAGGTTCTCCAGAGTCAGGTCCTCCTCTACAATGCAAGCCGGGTACAATTTCTCAGTGCCACCCTCCAATGTGACAGTGTCTATGCTGCTGCGACCCATTTCCTTCTCGGCTATGGTGGAGAGCAGATCTTGCTCCTCGGCTCGAGCCTTCTTCCTCAATAGAGAAGTGGCCATGACTAGAGCACGTTCGAGCTGCTCTCTGCGCTGTTGCTGCTCCTTGCGAGCGTACCAAGCAGAGACACAGCGAAGCGTTCCTCGTTTCCTCGTCATGTTGCAGAGCACTGTCCAGGAAGTACACACAGGCTGGGACGAGGGCAGAAGCCAATTGAAAGCACAGGCAAAAGAACTCGTATCAGTGCTCCACGAATGGATGGTGAGCCAGGGCGCAAGGAGCGCGTAGTTACACCAGAGCCTCCAAACGCAGAGCAAAGCCGAGACCGGAGCAAGAGAAAATGCATAATCCAACTGAAAATACCCATGACCGCCCTTAACATCGCGCTTTCCTGACTCGTAAATGCTCGATCGAGAGAGGAGTCCTCCCATTGCAGAGCTGGTGTTATTGCGGTCCTGCATCCGTAATGCGGGTGATGTGGTTACCACATCCAGCATTTAAACCTTGGCTGAGTGCGGGGCCAGTTGGCACTCCTTCGCCACTTGTCAC
Source organism: Picea glauca (assembly GCA_000966675.3). Classification (NCBI taxonomy): domain Eukaryota; kingdom Viridiplantae; phylum Streptophyta; class Pinopsida; order Pinales; family Pinaceae; genus Picea; species Picea glauca. The sequence goes on from JZKD02S2228098.1 coordinate 193,653, forward strand.
CCCATACGGGTCATGTACCCCACACATTAGTTAAACCAATATATGAAATAAATAAATTAAACTAATTAAATTAATATATGAATATTTATATATTATTTTAACATATATATGGATCACGAGGTTCCACGTATTCCATATATTAATCAAATTAATATATGTAGATTCTCACCTCAAAGTTGAATATATATCTATGTGATGGATTATAACTTCTTTTATTTAAGTTATCATGCAAATTGTGAATAATATGTGAGATTCTACTTATTTATTTTATTTTATTTTGAATTGATATATATATTCAAAAATAATTCTCTTTATAAATACATATACATTATATTCAAAAGTAATTTATGAGTACTTGCAACACTACTAAAGTTAACTATTTAGAATGTGACAAATAAACATCTTTAACTTAAGCAATGTCAACCCAACCATTGAGAATGATGTCATCCTCTAAAATGTGATTGGTTCTGTAACATCGTGCTCTTGCGTGCATTGAATGAACTTATTCTTTGAGGACACTTGCTTGCAAGTGATCCAGATTATTATACTATTTTCCATTGATTATGATTATGAGGCATTATGGATGTGATTATATGTTATTTTGTGTATTTACATAGACATGTGATATTGACTGGGTTCTCATGAGTGTGCAGGACTTTGGACCTCGAGGATGCAGAGGCATCAATGAAACCCCTTGGACTCCATATTGATTCAGGGAGTGGACTATGGGGTTTGATTGTTGTTGATATGACATATGCACATCTGATTAGATGTTATGATGATTGATTTTATTTCTGACATAATTCGTTGATGATGCACACTGACGATAGCTTGCCGACCAGACTCACATGTGGAGTAGAGGGGTCACGCACTACAACCAGAGACGTTGAAGGAGGGGTGTGGACAACAACCCTTCCACAACCTACTAGCACTCCCGTCGTGGCTCAAACTGTAGGTTAACGATTACCTAGTTCGAGAAAACCCATGATGTCGTGAGGGTAGATTGCGATAGTCGCTCACGATGATTCTAAGGGGCATGCAATAAGGCAGGGGCCTTATTCCTTAGAGGCCCTTAGTATCCCACAAGATCACCTGGAGGAGTATTGACTCCAGGGATTTTTGATGTCTACCAAGTCAGTCAAGAGGCAAGTGGCACCCTTGGAGCACATAGTGCGTCCTGAAGAGCATGTCGTGCAAGAAAAACGAAAAGAGGTGAGTGGCACCATTGGAGCACGTAGTGCGTCTTGAAGGGCACGTTGCACAATAAAAATGGAAAGAGGCGAGTGTCACCCTTGGAGCACGTAGTGTGTCCTGAAGGGCAGGTCACACAAGAAAAACATAATGAGGTGAGTGGCACCCTTGGAGCACGTAGTGCGTCCTAAAGGGCACGTCGCACAAGAAAAACATAATGAGGCAAGTGGCACCCTTGGAGCACCTAGTGCGTCCTAAAGGGCATGTCGTTTTGTTAACTAATAAGTGAATAAACCTAGATGGCCTTAGAACGAATGATGTGATAGAAAGATTTAAAAACAATTTCCCTAATAAAAATGTCGCCCAGCCTAGGAAAATAAAATCTAGGTCTAAGTGATACTTGTGGTAAATAATAATAATAATATTCATCATCATTAAACATGTGACGAGAAGGGGGTAAGAAATTCAATTAATTTGTTAAAATCAAATTACCTTGGGGGATTAAATAAAAAAAAGGGGGGAAATGATTGTTTTGTTACATATGCTAATTAAAATTTATTAATTAAAAAGAAAAAGGGGGAAAAGGTAATTTTCTACACTTGCTAATTTGAGTTTTAGATAAAAAGGGAAAAAGAGGAAAACTTAAAAGAATTAGGAAACTAAAGGAAAAAGGGGGAAACATAAAGAAAAAGGGAAACATAAGGAAAAATCAAAATGACTAACTTAGTAAGGAATATTGACTTTAAGAACTTTCTAAATTGAAATCAACTAGGAATTTAGTAAGGGTGTAAGTCATTAAAATGTGTAAGGGAATATGGGGACACCTAGGAGCGATTTTAGAAATGATTTTAGGTGGGTGAGAGAAATAAGAGTAATTAATTAATTAATGAAATTAATTTCTGGTGCAACTAAGGGGATGGGTGACATGTGTACGGGGGAAGTTTTTTCTGGATTATATTATTGAAAAATAAATTAAATGAGAATTTGGGAAAGAAATAACTTAGAAACACTATATAAATGATGGAGGGGGAGGAGTATGGATCTCTTCTTCATGTGTAATGTTATGCTGCAGAATTTTTGTCTTGACTGGCTTATCTTGTGGGAGTTGGGATACCCAGCTCGGGTAATGAGTGGTAACTCGACCTTGCGAGGCGAGCTGGTTTCTATTTTTTCTTTGGTTTAGTGTGTGTGGCCCCTTTGTGGCTCGGGGGGCTCGGGGGGAAGAAGAGTACTCCTAGCGTTGGCTAGGAGGTACCAGTGAAGTCACATTGGTTGATAAGTTGGAGCTGGACGAAGAGGGCGTGGGACAATGACTCGGAGTTGTCACCTTGGGCTACGGTATGCCTGCGTTTATTTGAACGGTAGATACATATTTTTTTTGTGCTTTTATTTCTGTACTTTTAATTGTGTAAAGAAAGTGTTTTACTTATCATTTTTAATCGATAAATTAATTTCATCATAGCTTTACGCTCGTTGCATTGAACTGATTCCCTTGGTAACCTATCCTTGATTTCTATGACTGTCCTGTCAGTTTTAATGATTATTATGAAGAGATTGTGCTTTATCCTTCATCCTCATCCCTAGATCATCAGTCCACACCTGAGCAATTGACCAAGAGCCAGATCGACGGTCATCACTTCAGTGTTAAGAGACCTATAGATCCTAACGCCCTGCTTTTCTGTGCGTGGATGATGAGCGAAGGATAGTTTTCCCAGCTGTCTACCCCTGTTAATTGTTCCTGGTTGAATGATTGTCTTGCGCCTTGTTACAATTGATTACCTCTGTGATTGTTTATCTTTTCTCTTAGCAAACTGCTTATTATCTTATGCATTTTAATATCTACGTTTTCACCCTTACTTACCCAACATTCAACCCACTCTTCTTGACATCTTACACACAACGATTCGTATTCAATGTTGGCACAACAACTCCATCATTACTCTACGTTTTATTATGTCCGATGGAAAAGGCCCTCTGCGTTTCAATACAATAAACCTCAAATTTATCCCTCTGCATCTTATTATGATGGATGGTAAATATCCTACGCGTTCCAATACTTTCCACCGCAAATTTCCATTGCAATATTGATATATTTTGAAGGCGATTTTTCCCTGCGTTTTTCATACTCCCGTCTTATGTTTTTCCTGTGCAATATATATTACATTTCCTGGTGAATTTACTCCGCATTTTAATATGTTTGAAAGGCGAATTTACTTTGCGTTTGACATATCTGGCCTGCAATTTTCCCTATGCATTTTAATATGTTTTAAAGGCGAACTTACCTTGCGTTTAACACATCTAGCCTGTGATTTTCCCTCTACAATGTTGATATATTTTGAAGGCGATTTTGCCCTGCGTTTTTCATACTTTTGGCTTACGTTTTTCCTCTGTAATATATATTACACTGATGGAGAATTTACTTAGCAAAATTTTTGTGTTACAAACTCAACAATTGAATGATAAGCAATGAAATGCTTGGCAATGAATTTACCTCTGCGTCTCCATATCTCTTTTTCCAGCCTGAACATTTCTTTTCTTTGCTAGTTTAAGTTACATTGAATGTGAAATTTTCAATATTTAAGGGACAACAAATAAATTATTTGATGCCGTGTATGACAGCTAAATATCCTAGAAATTTTATGAAGCATTGTTCATTTATGATTAGTGATCCTTATATGCCTGCGCTTGTTTCCTTTCATGTCTGTAATGATCTAATGTTAAAGTTGTGAGCTAGTGTGTATATGCTATGTATACTATGCCTGCGTTCCTCTTATGAGATGCACAACGAATTTCACAGTGCTCTACACACAACGATTTGGGTAGTGTTGATTTTAGTGACATTAATAATTCAGTCAACGACTTGTATGCATTGAATAGAAATTCTAATAATCAGAGAATGAGAGGGTGATTCAAAACAGAAACGTTTGGTTGACATCGTTTGATCGTTACCTTTAATGGACATTGATATTTACTTATCAGCTACTGATGGTTAAATTACCCAGGAAACTTTAGTATTAATTCATATCAGAGAAATCCTATTTATGCCAGCTATATCATGCTTAATAGATGGCGGCAACGTATACACAACCATGTAATAAATACATACAACAATATTAATAGATTGCATTATCGCATTTAATGTACCTACAATTGAATAATTAATCAACATCGGTGATAGTAGACCTCTTTAATTGTATTATTATTATCTGACTGCATGTTTATTAATTGTTTGTATGATAGCGTGTGTATGTGACATCGTTTATTTTCACCATTTTTGAAATTACACAACAATCTAATTTCTTATGGCTGACAGCGATGCATATTGTAACCCCTTGCTAAATTCTTTTATCGTTAATCCTTTCAAGGATAATGTACATGTATATTAAAGCCGCTATCTTTTATTACCATAGAAATCAAAAGTATTTTTAATACCAATAAGATATATAGATAAAATATCTGTATTAATCATTAACAACGATATCTTATATATATTAACCATTATCCTTTTTGCTAATTTTTATTGGTTATATATTAATATCGTTAATATACCACTATCTTTTATCACTAATTTTATTGGTCATATGTTAACCATTTTCTGTATTTATAAAATATTGTAAAATAGTTGTATTGACCATTATCTTGTATTAACCTTTATCAACGATTTTGCCACTATCCTTTATTGCTAATTTTATTTTAAAATATATGTACCTTAATAATTGTATTCAAGGTGTGCAGATTGATTTGTTGTGCAAGGAAATTATTGTGTTGCTTGAATGTCATAGTCGTCTTGCTGACTTGTCATTGGGTGCTAGGGTTAGTCGTCCGGTGTTTAGATATTCCCTTGATCTCCTAGCACGTTGATTTTAGTTGGGGTTGAGGGTCCAATTATGTTGTTGTGCCATGGTTGTTGTCGCGCCTATCACCTGGCGACGACATGATTCCTAATGAGGGGATAATTGCGTGCCCTAATGGATAGAGGTGAAGGATAACTTGGTTGGAGTCTGTGCTACCCATTGTGGGTGTTGTTCGTTGTAGTTGTTATTAGTGTTTGGGTTGTAACACCTTCATGCGTTTGGTTGCGTGCCATAGATGTTCTAGTTACTGGTTGTCGAGGTGTTTGTGTCGGGATGGGGGATGTTGTCCTTTAGCTTGTAGTCGTTGTCGTGTTTGTGTCAGGCGAGCAGTCATTTCTTTCTTTGATTTACGCATGTTTCACCCAGTTGTTCGATGTGCTAGTGTGTAGAGTCATTGTTGTCTGTTGCCTAATCTGCAAGCGTTGTGTTCGTCGTCAGGGTGTGGTTAACTGTGTCGTCATTGCCTTCCTGCCAAAAACAAAAAAAATTGCACTTTTTTCTTCTCTTATAGTCGTAACGACAGGGGTCTTTACATGTTCTTGTAAAGTTGATTTTGATAGTATATTTTTTTTGTTTTGAGACTCATTTTTTACCTCAAAATTCTCCTAATACACTATTTTCCATTATATTTTTCAATTTTTATAGAAATAGAGTACAAATTTGTTACATGAGACTTCAGAGTGGTCCCAAATATATGGAAATGAACTTAACTTTGTTGAGACATATAAAGGATATGATATTTCCACTTAGTGAACTTGTGACAACACGTGCATTCATGGGATATTAAAAATGCCTCTAATTTCACTATATATTGATAAATACCTCTCAAAATCCTTTTGTTGAATGTTTCTCTCAATACATATTTCCAATAAAAAACCTTATTTTTACTAGATATCCCCTATTTTTAGAAAATACCCCTTTTTATACCACCCAATACTTGTAAAACCCTGTACCCTACACCCCCCTCCCAATATTTACAATATATTTACCTTGTTTTTCACAATTAAAAAGAAACCTTTATAAATGAATGCAATAAGATATTGATAAACAAAGTGAATCCCCTATGATAGAACATTGGGTATAGGAAAACATATTTTTAACTCTCACTTATAAATGTAATTTTGTGTCATGCAAGCCATCTCTCAATCTCTTCAAGAGAGTCATAAAATATGATTTAAGAAGCACATTACATTCAAGTGGCATGGATTTCAGAGTATAAAAGAAAATGGTAATAATATATAAGCAATAATTTTTTCCAAAACTCCACCAAGATGTTAGGAAATACATTAGATCATGCACTTCTTATGTCACTGTTAAGCCTACACTCAAAAGAAGGTTATGTACATGTCATTTTCCTCTTTTAATAAGCATTGTACATGTCATTTTCCGCTTTTAATAAGCATTGTGAGTTAGTCTCCATGGATTTCATGTTAGGTCTACCCTTAACCAAAAATGGGCACAGTTGTGTATTTGTAGCTATTAACATGTTCTCCAAGATGGAAATCTTGGAACCTTGCAAAAAGAGCATCATAACATAAGGAAATGCTAAGATAATATTCAAGAATGTCTCACTTCACTTACCAAAGTCCAATGTTTTTGATAGGTATATCATGTTCCCAAGAATTTTTTGGTCCAACATTTCATCCATAATGAACACCAAGATAACCAATTTGATTGTGTTTCATTCACAAACCAATGGATATAATGCGGTATTCAATATAATTATTATAAATATCCTTAAGATGTATACGTATGTATACATGGTATGAAAGCCTTCCTTATATTCAACACTATTGTAGTGGAACTTTCCACAGTTCTATCTCTCATAGTCCTTTAAGGTGTGCATGGGGTTTTAACCATTGGACCTAATTGATGTAGATTTTAGAATTGTTTCAACACATGAGGAGTCTTCTATAATTCAAAATGAAAAAAAAAAATCAAATTTGTTGAAAAATATATCACATCCAACAAATTTCTTGATATTCTCATAACATTAGACTCCTTAAAAGATTGCTCCTATGGAGAAAATGTTTTTGTATTTTTTCCATAACATTTGAGCCTAAATTATGTGCTCTTTGGATGGTTGGAAAGACTCTTAAGATACACAATTTTTTTGTTATAAAATTGTGATGTTTTTTTTCATAGATTATGATCATTTTCTAAAAGAAAAGAATAAAATTTTGACATTGAAATAAATCTTTTAATAAGTTTACCATATATTTTTGGTCCGAATTCTAATTGAACCATTGGAAAAATATTGAAGACACCTAGAAATTTCTTGTTATACACTTTTGATGACTCCCAAAAAAAAATTGTCTTAAATTTGCAAAAATAAAATCTAAAAAATTTCCTTTCTAATTACTTTTAAGTATGTAACAATATGTTGGAAATTATCAAAAGTGTAATATACTAAAGTTGTATCTATCTTAAAATTATTTCCAACTATCCAAAGAACACCCAAAAAGGATGTTATCCAAAGAACACCCAAAAAGGATGTTAAAGAAAGGTATGTCAAAATTATGAAAGTATCCTTTTGAGAGTTAAAAGAAAAAATATTTTTTAAATTATTTTAAAGTCACACCATTGTAGAAAACTTATAACATAAAGGATGTTAAAGAAAGGTATGTCAAAATTATGAAAGTTAGAGTAAAAAAAAAAATATTTTTTTAAATTATTTTAAAGTCACATCAATGTAAAAAATTTATAACATAAATTTTTAATTATTTTCAAGATCTTTTTAATGGCCAAATAACATCTAAAATGGAGGTAAAAATAAAATATTATGCCAAAAATATGAAATATTTTTCAAAAGGAATACCTTTTTTTTTCAACGAAAAAAATACGCTTTATATTCAAAAGGATATAAAAGTGTACAAGGCTAATATAGCTGGTCTATCACAAGAAAACAAGAACTATGCCTATGAATCAAACTATCCAAACAAAACAAAGATGTATCTAGTCACAACGAGACCTATGTCGATCCCATGGGTGGGCATCACTCAAGGCTAGTGGGCCTTTCAAAGAATGATCATCGAGGGAGGTCCCTCATTGCCTTCTTCCCATCTAGTAAAACGAATGTGTCCCGGAGGAAAAGTCAACGCTTGTTTTGAAAGTGTGTTAGCCTCGATATTTTCCTCCCTGTAAATGTGAGAGAAAGTAAGAAGATGAAACAGTTGAGTCGCTTCACGAGTTCTCTCCTTCCAGCTCGCCAGGTTCGCAACATGGAAGTCAGCGCGCCCGTTTAACCAATCAATGATAAGTTTGGAGTCACCAAGCAGTAGGAGCTCATTGATATGTAAACGGCTTGCCAGAATACAAGACGCCCACGCTGCCAAGAGTTCAGCCTTCGTATTGGATCCAGTCCCACAGTTTAGTGTCCACCGGTAACAAGTCTGAGAGTTTATGGAAATCATCCTACCCGCCCCGCAGAATAAGCCATCCTGTTGAGCCGCTCCATCGAACTAGGCCACAACTTTATCTAGTGGAATGTTGAAGATGGATCTGCAAGGTTTTGTGGTCGGTGACAGCTTCCTTCTCACGGCCATCTCGGCAAAGATAGTGTTGGCCACTCTGTGGGAGGAATGTATCTTGTCTTCGAACAATGCCGTGTTCCTGTGCTTCCATACATGCCAGCAGAGAAGGATTGGGAGCTTCACCTGGTTCGTTGAGACCCCCAACCAATTCTGGAAACAATGAGAAAGGTTGTTACCTGACCAATTGGATGTGAGCAAAAGATCCGGTGTTAATAAATGCCAAACGGATCTGGTAAATGAGCATTCTATGAAGACATGGGCAACTATCTCAACGTTTGACTTGCAGAGGCTACAACGGCTGGGCCCCGTCCATCCTCGTGCTTGTAGATTCGACCACAACAATAATTTGTTTTTGAGTAAAAGCCAGGTGAATAGCTTATGCTTGAGCGAACAGTCGCTCCTCCAGATCTTTCTGCGCCCTCGCTCCGTTGAAAAGGTCCAGCACTTTGCAGCTAAAGCATTGTAGGCGTTCTTTGCAGTAAGGGCACCGGATCTGTCCCCTCCTGTCCACATGAGCAAATCGGGCCTGTCTTGAAGACGGATGCCCATATCCCTAATTCTGCGCGTATATCCATCCCATTCAATTGCAAGATCAACGCCCAAATCTATCTCCTCGCTACTGAGCCAACGATCGCTCAAATGACCCCCGCTGTGAAAAGAATTGAACTGATAAAGGAAGAAAAGATTTATATGGTGAAGGTGCTTCAACAGTTCTGTGAAAAGCATGGCAAGCTTTCCCAATCCCAGCACACTATCCCTTCCAACTTCAATCAAATGTCTGTTACCAGGAGCCCATGAGAGCCAATGAAGAATGATAGGAAGGGTTGTTAAAAGGTTTTTCCAGGTCTGGGAGCCTTCTGTGGGTCTCTCAGAGGCCGATCTGAGCCAGAAATGAACTAGTATCTAAGGGAAGTATTTAGCCTTGATAACCTTACTCCATATGCCAGGATTCATAAGAATGCGCCAGAGGGTGTTTGCCAAGAGCGCCCGGTTGAAGAAGGGCAGATTCCTGAGGCCCCATCCGCCCATCTTCTTTGGTTTAGAAATTGTCTCCCAGTTGCATAGATGATAACTAGTAGTCTTGCTGCCAGTCCATAGAAAGGAGAAAATAAGCTGACGAATAGAGCTAAGAATTGTGGGCAGGATTTTTGCAAGCACCACCCAATAGATCGGAAGGCTTTCCAACACAGCTTTTATGAGAATGTATCTCCCTCCCATGGAGAGTAGCTTGTTACACCAATGATGAATTTTTCTTTCAAATTTATCTAGGAGCCAAAGCCAATTTTTGTTAGAATATCTGGAGGATTTGATGAAAAACCCAAGGTAGGAAAACCCCTGCATTAATACCGAACAAATATTTCAAATTTGTTAAGAATGGCTCATGTGTATTCAAAGCAAGGAAGAGAGATTTTTGAAGATTTATCACCAGTCCAGAGGCTGCGCAGAAGGTACTAATGATGGAGTGAATAAGGGACCATTCCGAAAGACTGGCCTCTGTCAAAATTAGCACATCATCAACAAAGAGAATGTGTAGGATGTGTGACAGCCCCGAGAAATTGACTCCAGAAAGATGGCCCTCCGCTTGGCTGTTTTTGAGTAAGATGCTAAGCCCTTCAAGAATCATGATAAAAAGTAGTGGTGATAGAGGGCATCCTTGACGGAGCCCTCTCTCGCATCGAAAAGTTTTTGTGGGTTCCCCATTGATTAGAATAACCAGAGTTGTCGATGTAATACAACTTAATATCCAATTGGTAGTGGCTCACCCAAAACCGCTCTGCAGAAGAATAAGGTGAAAAAAGTTCCAATTAACACAGTCAAAAGCTTGCTTGAGATCCATCTTGAGAAGAATGGCTTGTTGCTTTCTAGTCTTTAAGGTGTGTATGCATTCCTGAGCTACACCAACTGCATCTAAAATCTGTTTACCTTTCAGGAAGCCAAGCTGCTCCTCCGATAGAGCTTTGGAGAGTAAAGGGCGAATTCTATTGGTGATAATCTTAGATATTAGTTTATAACATAGATTGCAAATTGAAATGGGACGATAATGTTTGAAGTGTTTAGGTAGATTGGATTTAGGAATCAAGACAATATAGGTGTTGTTAAGCTGAGGATTTATCACACCTCTTAAACGAGCATCCTCCACGACATCCAACAGTTCCTAACCCATAATGTCGAAGAAATGAAGGTATAATTCAACCGACCATCCGTCGGGTCCCAGACTCTTTTCTTTTTTGAAACCCTTGAGAACTGTCAATAATTCCTCCTTTGTACAGGGGGATTCCAGGGCTAGTGCCTCCTCTGCTGTCACCATGTTAGGGAAACGGCTAGCTAACTCCACCTGTGCGTTGAGGCTTGGTGCGGTGGAGACCTGAAAAAAGGCTTTAAAATGGTGAGCAACAGCCTCTTTAATAGCTTCCTGGGCATGATGTTTGGTGCCATCCTCCTCTTCAATATCCCACAGTTGTTTCTTTGATCTACGAGCACTGGCAAATATATGGAAGAACCGGGTGTTTTTATCCCCACCCTCGAGCCAGAGCATCCTGCTCTTTAAGCGCCACCTCTCCTCATCTTCACGCAAGAAGGTTGATCGGGCTTTCTCCAGCTCACGGATTCTACAGTTGATGTTCGAATTTGTAGTATTTAGAAGTTGTAAACGGAGTAGAGATGCCAGCTCTTCGTCAATCTTGTTAATGGCGGCTTGCTCCTCACGTTTTTTGTTTTTTAGCCAAATAGATGTATGCTGCTTTAAGATGGCTAATTTTCTTACCAAATTATCTTGCGGATCACCAGGCACTGAAACAAAACAATCCTTCCACGTCGATCTGACCAATCTATTAAAAGAAATCTCCTTTAACCATAACGGGCTTATGAATGGTTCTTTAGGTTAATTGATGTAACTTTTAACATTGCCTCAACACATGACAACATTCTCATGTTAGAATGAGAAAAAACAAATTTATTGAAAGGATATATCACATCTAACAAGTTTCTTGATATTCTGAAAAAAAAAAAAAGTTTTCTTAAGTATAAGCAATTACATTATCAATACCAAGTTCCACACAAGTACAAACTTGGTGACAAGGTTGAACCTTATCACAAAACAAAGTATCTCATTTGCTTAGAAAATGCATAGATTATTGCAAAAACAAACCACAACTTATTGAAATGATGCTTAAGGGAAGTTGTAAAAATTGGGAAGAAACCCAATAATGTAAATAAAAATAACAACTTTAAGATTAGTAATGTTTGATTAACCATGTTACATAGCTAAAACAATCAACACATAAACATAGAAATAAACATTGGATATTAATCATAACTAATTAATTACTTATTATTAGATTAGATTTTGATAAAATTAAAATAATAATAAAATTTACAAATTGTAATAAAATTAAAACATTAAAATTATAATATTTTTTTTAATAATAATATTATTTAAAAAAATATTATACAATTTGAAAAATGAAGGTAATATCTTCTTGATAGGAGACTTCAATGTTAGGATTGTACTTAAATAAGCTACTCATTTAAGTAATGACTCCAACCATAATCCTTTATGGCTAGATGAGGACCTTGTTTGATCTAATAGCTACAAAAGAAGCTTTGAAGACCTAATTGAGAATTTGTTTTACACCGAGTTCGTGAATCTTTGCAGCTCTCAATACCTAATAATTTTCAATGGAGTAATGAAGTGGCCAAACTCCAACTAGATGACTTGTATTCATGGGCTAGGTAGTATTGTTGTAGATTATGTGATATATGATATCGTTGTTTCCAATCAAATAGAAGCTTTTGACCTTTTAAATGACCATGAGCTTGACTCTGATCATAAACCTTTAACCCTAACTCTAAACTTTTCCATGCATAGGACCATCATTGAAGAGAATTATGATAATCAAAGGAATTTGCGCTTTGACAAAAGTAAAGTTGACATTTTCTTAAAGGATTTAAATAGTAAATTAAATCTCCTAACTTATAAGGACAACATTGAAGAACTCTATCATAATTTTACAACTACCCTTTCCACTTCTATTAACAAGTTCTCTTTCGAGGTGTCCTATAAAAAGAATAATAGAACGACCAACCCTTGGTATCAAGAATGTAAAATTGCTAGGAAATCCATTAGGTATGCTTCTAATGAGTCCTTAAAACTCAATAAAATCAATGCGTACAAAGCCCTAATTAAAAGGAAAAAAATGTACTATATCAATAAAAGGAAAGAAAAACTTTCACAACTATATAAGCTGGATCCAAATTCTAAAACGCAATACTAAAGAAAATAATAGGATTCCCTTAAGGGATTGGAATTCCCACCTTAAAATTCTTTACGAGTTCCCTAATGCCATGGACACCATTCCTATTGTCCCTACAAAAGAAGAATTTTTTTCTTTAGATGACATAGACTTCAGGGTTAAGCAGCTTGCAAATGGGAAAGCTAAGGACATTGAAGGCTACCAAGCTGAAATTTTAAAAATCGGAGGGCCAATCCTTATCCCTCACATACACAAGTTCTTTAATTTAGCAGTCAAGCAGGGCTTCCCTAAACCCTGAACGCAAAGCCTTATTGTTCCTATTTTTAAAAATGGGGATAGAAACATTCCCTCTAATTATAGGACCATGATGATTAGCCCGATTTTAGCCAAGATTTATGGAATTATTTTGGAAAAGAAGATTAGCCTTTGGCTAGAAAGTCACGATAAAAAAGCTAAAGGCCAGACCGAGTTTAGCAGATATCATTCCATTGTGGACCATCTTGTTACATTTATGATCATTACAGAGGAGTTTCACAATACTAAAACCAATATTTTTTGTTGTTTTGTTGACTTTAGAAAAGCTTTTGACATGGTTCCTAGGAAAAACCTTTGGAATAGGTTGGAAAAGATAAAAGTGCCTCTCGAGTTGAGGGCTGTTGTAATAAGGATGTATGAGAATGTTATTGCTAAGTTTAAAAACACTGAGGGCTGGTCAAAAGAGATTAATTGCAATATCAGAGTCAAACAAGGTTGTCCCTTGTCCCCTACCCTTTTT